>WNWK01011514.1:0-64170 GCA_009830355.1 Cherax destructor
AAACACAGAACCACATGATCACTAGCTCCAAGGGGCCTTTCATACGTGATCTCCTCGATGTTCAAACTACTCAAGGTGAATACTAGGTCCAGTGTTGCTGGATCATCCTCACCTCTATCTCTGGTAGTGTCTCTAACATGTTGATGCATGAGGTTTAACAGTACCACATCCATCATCTTGGCTCTCCATGATTCAAGACCCTCATGGGGCTCCAGGTTTTCCCAATCAATCTCCTTGTGATTGAAATCACCCATAACTAATAACTTTGCTCTCCCCATGTGAGCTCTTCTGGCCACCTTCGCTAGTGTGTCTACCATTGCTCTCGTCGTATTCTTCTCTTGGCCTCCTGCAGTTCTGTGGCAGGTTGTACATTACAGCAATTACCACCTTATGGCCCTCAGACTGGATTGTTCCTACTATGTAGTCCCTTTCGCCCATTCCATCCACTTCCTCAAATCCCCACCAGTTCTTAATGAGCAGTGCAACTCCTCCTCCCCTCTGCTCCCTCTATCTTTCCTGAGGATTTGATATCTGGGTGGAAAGATTCCATCTCTTATCATCCTGGTGAGTTTCGTTTCTGTGAGTGCTATTATGTCGGGTGGATGTCTCCTTTATTCTGTCATGCCATTCCTCACATTTATTTGTTATTCTATCTGCATTTGTATACCAAACCTTCAACTTCTTTTCTAAAACTGTAGACTGGGGTACGTTGGGGTTGGGAAAGTGGGAGACGTGATGAGGAACTATATGTGGTAGGTGTGAAGGTGGAGTTTGTAATGAGGTGGGTGGAAGCATTGGGTATGGCTTGTGTGTTTTGGGTTAGAATGTTTGGTTGCATTGGGGTTGTCCAGGTTGCGGGACATCTGTAGGTGATTGTATTTGAGCTTCCTACTGAGTCTGGATTCTCCTGTCCATCTCTCTTTCCTCCTTTTGACTTTGTACCTCTCTTTCAGTTTCTGCCTTTCTTCTCGTGTTCTGTCGTGGTCGAGATACACCTTCCGGTACTCTGACATATCCCTTAGTCTTCCTTTCTCCTGCAGGATCCTGTTTCGAGCCATTTCTGCTTTGAAAATCACTTTGACTGGCCGGATTCTTCCTCTTGCAAACCCACCTATTCTCAGAAAATTTGCCAGCAAGGTCATGTCATCTTTTATTGATTTCATGATGCTTTCAATCGCTTTTTTCTCCTCTTGTCTTCTTGCTTCGTAAGTTTCCCCTTCAGATTCCTGGAGTCCATACAAAAAGACTGATCTCTCTCTTTCATTCTTCCACTGCCTATCCCTATGTAACCCCTGATTCGATTTAGTTGCCTCCATTGCAGCTTCCTTTCTTCAACCTAATAAGAACATAAAAAAGGAGGAACACTGCAGCAGGCCTGTTGGCCCATACTAGGCAGGTCTTTCACAATCAATCCCACTAACAGAATATTTGCTCAACCCAATTTTCAATGCTACCCAAGAAATAAGCTTTGATAATTCTATTTACTCATGTGAAAGTCCCAATCAAATCCAACCCCTCTCACTCATGAATTTATCCAACCTAAATTTGAAACTACCCTATTTCCAAACCAATACTTGCCTATATCATTTTTAAATCTAAACTTATCTAATTTGAATCCATTATTGCGGGTTCTCTCTTGGAGAAATATCCTCATGACCTTATTTATATCCCGTTTGTTAATACCCATTTTCCACTTGTATACCTCGATCATGTCTCCCCTCATTCTTCGTCTTACAAGTGAATGTAATTTAAGGGTCTTCAATTTTTCTTCATACAGAAGATTACTAATGCTATGTATTAATTTAGTCATTCTACACTGAATATTTTCTAATGAATTAATATCTATTCTGTAATATGGAGACCAGAACTGAGCAGTGTAATCTAGGTGAGGCCTTACTAACGATGTATAAAGCTGTAATATAACCTCTGGACTTCTGTTGCTTACACTTCTTGATATAAATCCCAGTAATATGTTAGCCTTATTACGTACGCTTAGGCATTGCTGTCTTGGTTTAAGGTTGCTGCTTACCATAACCCCCAAGTCCTTTTCGCAATCTGTATGGCTAAGTTCTACGTTATTTAACTTGTAAGTTATAAGTTATGGACACTCCCGAGCTTCAGAACCTTGCATTTATCTACATTAAATTGCATCTGGCACTTTTCTGACCAGGAATTGAGTTTGTCTAAATCCTCCTGAAGTTCCCTGACATCTACGTTTGAATCAATTATCCTACCTATCTTCGTGTCATCGGCGAATTTGCTCATATCACTAGTAATTCCCTCATCAAGGTCATTGATATATATCTTATAAACAACAACGAGCCCAAGACTGATCCCTGTGGAACGCCACTCTTTACAGATCCCCATTCGGATTTAACCCCATTTTTGCATACTCTCTGCTTCCTATTGGTGAGCCATGACTCGATCCATGACAGCACTTTTCCCCCAATGCCATGAGCTGCTACTTTCTTTAATAGTCTCTGGTGCGGTACTCTATCAAAACCCTTAATAAAATCTAAATAAACAATATTGAATTCTTTATTGTGATCAACAGCCTCAAAAGCTTTACTGAAAAGGTTAATAAATTAGATATGCAGGAACGGCCCCTCGTGAATCCATGCTGAGTATCATTAATCAAATTATGGTTATCTAGATGGCTTCTAATAATATCAGCAATAATTGACTCTAATAATTTGCCTACAATTGAGGTTAGGCTTATTGGGCGGTAATTTGACGGTAGTGACTTGTCCCCTGCTTTAAAAATAGGAATTACATTGGCCATCTGCCACATATCAGACACTACACCTGTTTGAAGAGATAGATTAAAAATGTTAGTTAATGGTTCACAGAGTTCCACTTTGCATTCCTTAAGAACCCTTCAAAAGCTCATCAGGACCTGGCGATTTATTTTGTTTCAGTCGGTCTACTTGTTTCATAACCATTTCGCTAGTGACTGTGATATTACATAATTTATCTTCTTCAGGGCCACTATAAAAATTAATTACTGAGATATTATTGGTGTCTTCCTGTGTGAAAACCGAGAGAAAATAATTATTAAAAATAGAGCATATATCATTCTCCTTGTCAGTATGATGCCCAGAGTTATTTTTAAGGGGACCAATCTTATCTCTAACTTTTGTTCTATAAACCTGGAAAAAAAATTTGGGGTTAGTTTTTGAATACCTAGCAACTTTAATTTCATAGGCCCATTTAGCTTTTCTTATCCCCTTTTTTATGTCCATCGTAATGTCAGTATACTGATTTATAAGGTGACCCTCACCTCCTTTTATACGCCTTTAAATTCCTTTCTTCTGCCCTAAAAGATATCTGAGCCTATTATTCATCCATTTTGGGTCATTTCTACTTGATCTAATTTCTTTATACGGGATAAATGTTCTTTGGGCAGCCTGTACAGTGTTAAGAAAGCTGTCATATTGATTGCTCTCTTCGTTACCCCAGTCTACAGATCATAAGTGTTCTCTAAGTCCATTGTAATCAGTTAAGCGAAAATCTGGGACAGTTACTGAATTATCCCTACTATCATACATCCATTCAATGCTAAAGGTAATTGATTTGTGGTCGCTTGTGCCGAGTTCCTCTGTTATTTCTAAATTATTAACAAGGGTTTCCTTGTTTGCCAGAACCAAGTCAAGTAGGTTATTTCCCCTTGTAGGTTCTGTCACAAACTGCTTCAAAAAACAATCCTGAACTACTTCTAAAAAGTCGTTAGATTCAAAATTACCTGTCAAAAAATTTCAATCAATCTGACTAAAGCTAAAGTCCCTAGAATTACTACGTTATCGTGCCTTGTGGCCTTAACAATTTCCTCCCAAAGTAGTCTCCTTCTATCCAGACAGACTCAGTATGTATTATTTCAGACTTTATACCCGTTTTTATGCTACAATTTAAATGTTCACGGACATAGAGTGCCACCCCTCCCTCCTTGCCGATACTTCTGTCTACTTGGAACCATTTAAAACCCTGAATGTGACATTCAGCAGGCATGTCCCGATTTTTCATATTAAACCACATCTCAGTTATTGCAAAAACATCAATATTACCCGCACTAGCAATAATCTCAACTCGTCAATCTTATTCCTAGTACTACGACTATTGGTGTAATATACATTTAAAGACCCTCCTTTCTCTTTACCCTTCCTGCTCATTTCTGTTTTTCCACTATACCTATTACTGTCCTTGTCATCTAGTGTCACTGGCTTTCCAGTATCCACCTTATTCTGCCTATTACTAGTTTCCCTTGAACTCATAATATTACTACACTTGGACTTCACTGTTTTTCCCCCAAAACCCATACCACTATTTCTAGTTTAAAGCCCTAACAGCTCCCTCCACTGCAGTTGCCAGTGCCCCCACCCCAGACCTGGATAAGTGAACCCCATCCCTGGCATATATGTCATTTCTGCCATAGAAGAGGTCCCAGTTGTCATTGAATGTTACTGCATTTTCCTTACAGTATTTGTCCAGCCAGCAATTGACACCAATTGCCTGGACAGCCATTCATTTCCAACTCCTCTCCTTGGCAAAATACCACATATGACAGGGTTCCACCACTCTTCTCCTGATAATCTTCTCCATGACTTTGCATACTATACATGTCAGTGACACTGGTCTGTAGTTTAGTGCCTCATGTCTGTTTCTTTTTTAAAAAATTGGGACTACATTTACTGTCTTCCATACATCAGGAAGTCTCCCTGTTTCGATAGATGTGTTGAATATTGTTGTTAGGGGTACACATAGTGCCTCTGCTCCCTCTCTCAGGACTCATGGAGTGATGTGATCCGGCCCCGTCGCCTTTGAGGTATCTAGCTCACTCAGCAACCTCTTCACTTCTTCCTCGGTTGCATGTATTGTGTCCAACACTTGGTGGTGTACCCCACCTCTCCGTCTTTCTGGAGTCCCTTCTGTCTCCTCTGCGAACATTTCTTTGAATCTCATGTTGAGTTTCTCACATATTTCGCGGTCGTTTCTTGTGATCTCCCCTCTTTCCTTCCTTAGCCTGATCACCTGGTTTCTGACTGTTGTTCTACTCCTGATGTGGTTGTACAACAGTTTCTGGTCAGATTTGGCTTTCTCTGCTATGTCATTTTCATATTGTCGTTGGGCCTCCCTGTGTGTTTGTGTGTGTGTGTGTATGTGTGTGTGTGTGTGTGTGTGTGTGTGTGTGTGTGTGTGTGTGTGTGTGTGTGTGTGTGTGTGTGGATTCAGTCAGGGCTCTCAGTTTACATGATATCAGTTTAGTATTATTTTTTTTTAATTACAGACAAGAATTTGTAAACATTGGCGAAGTGTAGCTTGAATACTGTTCATTCACTTGTTTATTTATATCCCTGTATTATGATTTAAAGCAGAATAATCCATTGGTAATCTTCTTCAACGATCACAGTATCTGATCTCCTTAAATGCCTCGGAACTGGAGAATGGATGTAATTGAACAAATTATGATTAAAGATGAAGGATCTTATTTTCAACTGTATTAGCAATCTACATATTTATTTACTTCTATGTCTCCAGCCCCACTATGTTCCCTCTGGAGAAGCATCTAACTTAAGAATTATTTAGACATCTCGTCTTTTTTTTTTTATATGTAGGGGCAAATGGGATTATCTATAAATTAGATATCCCATTTGTCTTAAGTGTTGTATTCATCGAGAGGAAAGTTTCAAGGTTGACACCGATAATGGACCAGGAAGCTGCTGGTTCACTCTGGAATGTGAGAAGATCCAACAATGTATATATTTTGAATTTACTATAATAATAATAATAATAATAATAATAATTTTAGACCTTTAATTAAATTTGCAAATCGATCATGTCGTAACTTCTTAATAATATTTAGCTGATATCGCCATCCACAGTTATCATAATTTCCAAGAACTTACAATTCCCTGTTATAATTATAAATAACATTAAAACTGCTCACATATTATTACCATGCTAATAAGGGATAATTTTTTAATTAATGTTGGAAATCTGGATCTGCAGTTGCATTTGGCATTTAATTAAATTGTAACAGTTTTTTTCGTAATTTTATTAATAACCTGCGTATGACTTACACCCACAAAAAAAATGTAATCAGCCTCTACTTTGTTGTCAAGAATTTTTCATAAATTTTCAATTTGTATAATAAAAGATGTAACGATACGTAAAACTCCTCTCCAGTATAGTAATCAGAGATAAATGTATTAACGTACGTTCACTTGTGCTCACATGTATGCATATTTTACACTCACTTCAAGCAGTTCAAGCTTCAGGGTCCCATAACAGTTCAAGATTCAGGGACCCATAACAGTTCAAGCTTCAGGGACCCATAACATTTCAAGCTTCAGGGACCCATAACAGTTCAAGCTTCAGGGACCCATAACAGTTCAAGCTTCAGGGACCCATAACAGTTCAAGCTTCAGGGACCCATAACAGTTCAAGCTTCAGAGACCCATAACAGTTCAAGCTTCAGGGACCCATAACAGTTCAAGCTTCAGGGACCCATAAGAGTTCAAGCTTCAGGGACCCATAACAGTTCAAGCTTCAGGGACCCATAACAGTTCAAGATCACTGAGTCCAGCATTGATAACTCTGCACATGCTACTGCCGTGGCCCAGGAAAACTAAATCAGTTGCATTATCTTCTCGAGTTAATATAACCTCCATCATCTTATACCCCAATTAGAGGCCATGGTACGTGTTTTTCCTGACATACAAATTAACAACAATAAGCACGGTGTATATTTTATCTGTGCAAGTATTATTTATACCATGACACCCGCCAACCAAAGGTACGGTTAAAATAGGAGTGGTCATAACTTAGTATCAAAAACATCATTAACTTGTCCACGTAATTACATGAGATTTAGCATATCAAGAATTCAAATGATCTGATTTGTCTCAGGGAAGAATATGTAAGACTTTGAGTCTTCAAGAGAAAGGTAATATCTACAGGCAAAACTTCTATATCTTCTATAAAGAGCCACAGCTATCTCACGCTGGTTGGGTTGTCTGGGAGGATTTGCATACTCCAAGCCCCCGTAGCCTGACTGAGAGTGAGGCTTGCAACCACTGTTCATTTTCAAGAAGTAGGTAAGTTTTGGGAGGGACAGGCAACTGGTGAGTAGGTAGAAGGTATCATGTGTCTCAATGGCTTTCATTCTGTCTTTCATTGTCATGAGGTCTGAGATCTGTTTCTAGATTCAGATCAATAGTACTGGACCCAAGAGGAGCACCACGGAGAGTGCTGTTGGCTGGATCGATGGCTTGTGCTCCTCGCAAAACAGCACTAATGTCCTCAATAATCTGTGTATAACAAGAAATTATTTTGCATTTGGTGGGATTTAAAGATAGGCCCTGACTTTGTCCACTATTTATTATTTTTCTGATGTCCTGTAAGAGGGATTCTGTAGTGCCAGCCAGAGTACCACCACCCATGAACTAGATAATAAGCTCACTGGAAAGCGCTTCTGTGACTTCCTTGATGACCAGACAGAAAACAAAAGGTGAGAGAGAGGTCCCCGTGTTCCACACCCTCACAGGAGTCAATTTCGTGGTCCCCCAAACAGTTGATTATAAGTCCCACTGTGGCATGCTACAAGTATGTTACAATTTATTTGGGTTATGTTAGACACCCATATAGGCATGCCTCCCGACCAACGAACCAGGTGCTAAGATTTAACGATCGAATAGTGGCCCCGTCATTATATCAGTATCTTGTTCATCGGCTAATCACGAGAAAGCCTGCAAAAGCTGTGAAGCAATGTGGTTCACTTGTGACATGAGTTTTGGCAGACTTGCCTGGGCTGCTGGTCGCTCACGGTGCTGTGTCTGGTGCTTGTATTCTATCTTTGACCACCAAGCTGTATGCTTGCTATTACTTTATTTTACATATTGTAAATAGCGTTCATATTGTATATACCACCTTCTTTGATGAAGGAAATACAAGTCATATTACCTCTACTGTCTTTTGCTTATTCTCTTGTTGGTTATCACATTATAACAGTGTGTGTATTACTACATCTATGTTTGTAATATTGGGGCTCTGTCCAGAAGATGGACAGAGTCCCCATTGACTCTTATCGCTATCGGATTTGCTTACCATCCTTGCTGTCGCTTTCGGTATTGCGTGTCAGCCTTGTTAATGTAAATATCCTGCTTCATTTTAAGTGTATTGCAGACTTCGTTTTGTTATAGTGGGTTATCCACCAACACGTGTTAGGCGACTGGTGTCTGAGTCTGCCCTACAAAATTTGTTCATTCTATGTTCATAACGCTGTGCTTGTTGTATTGGCATAGAGTATGAACGAACTCCTTACTGCTGAACAGCTTCGTGAAAGTATTCGCAATAAATTAAAGGCTGACATGAGTAACATGGGTACCAAAAAGAAGTTTCTGCTGCTACGGGGGCTGTTAATCGCCGATCTCTGCTTTGGTTCATTCGTAATATTGGAGGGATAACACTAGAACAGCCAGACCAGCAATTTCAGGAAACAGGTGGTGAGTCGGATTTGCCTCAGGGCGAGTCAGCTTCACTTGTGCTCGAAATGTCCAAACTTAACCTTGAGACGATCAAGGAGCAACGCGCATACACCAAGGAGGAGTTTGACAGAGAGAAGGAGAGGCGGCAGTTTCAACATAATGTAGGTGATAAATATAGTGTTCAAAAATCAGTGCCGCTAGTACCACGTTTTTTTTTTATTCTGAGCCTGAAAAACTTTTGGAGGCTTTCCAAAATCAGGTTCATGCATTAAGGTGGCCAGTGGAGCAGTGGGCAGTATTTGTATATACAACGTATATGTTCTTAGCGCATTTCTGTGTATTGCAGCGTCAGCTGGGTCAGTCTCATGTAGACTTTTTTCGCGAGCAATGTAAGAATTACAAAAAGTTGAACCAAATGTTTGAATGTTTTTGGAAGATCATTCAGTGGCAACTGCATTAGAGGCAGCAAGGCTTGCTGCCTCTAATGCAGTTGCAGTTAGTCCTTGTCCTGACGAACCTACCTAACCTAATCTCAGTAGAATGTAAGGTGAGACTTAATTGTGTTTGAACATCTCTGAGTCAGGTATGTATGTATTAAAAAAAGAAGGAAATTAGCTTATTTTGTTATTATTTTGAAGCTGTGAAAGACCTTCATTGTCGGGGATTCCCTCATGAGACAAATCATCTCCTCAATAAACAAGGAGAAATGGTGAACAAAGAGAGAATTATCAAAGTGTAATGCCAATGATGCAAAATAAGCATGTAGGTTGTGATATAAAAGAAATGGCTTTGAAAAGGTTGGACAATCTAAAGTATTATAAACTGGAAAATTCAACAAATAATTTTAGTAGATTAATTCCTCGACAATACCATCTGTGTATCTCACAACACTGGAATATTACACAACAGAAGAAGTTAATACCAAACAGGATTTTCACTAACATTTAATAGTTCATTGAAAGTTTTTGATCTTAAAGTATAGTTGAGTGATCATTAAATTCTCCTAAGATTTGTAATTTTAATGAAAATAAGTTGAGCTGAATGATAAGTTTGTAAGGAATAATTTTGTAAATGGTATTCCATCCTACTTAGTAGATGTCTTCAGTCAATTATAGAGGTGAATATATACACCTGCTGTCTTTATATTTAGTCACCTCTATATCTGACTGAAGAAGCCAGCTGTAGCAGATACGTTTCAGTAATAATGATTTTCATTTGTGGCATACTTGTTTTACTCTTCTACTCACAGGTGTTATATACCATTATCAACACTGAAGATGTCTGACACATAACAAAACGGTATATTGGTGCAGAAGACTTCGTCCTCAAAATTATTGCTAAATCACTGGTTATGAGTGAGAAGGACTGGATTCACAGAGACTTGCATAGCATGGGCGAGTAGGCTTGCAACACTGTTCCTTATATATTATGTATTCCTGCTTCTTCTAATGGGTTACGTCTTCTGTGACGTCTTCGAGATTTACCTCACATCACATTTTGAAGAATTTAACTTAATTTGGCCTAATTCTCATACTTCTCCTTCACATCGTTACAGACTATGGAGCTGAACTCTTCCCCATGCTCAGGAAGTGACCGCCTCAGAAACAGCTTCTTCAAGGTACTGATCGCACCAGCCTTACCTCACAAACACTTCCGGTGTCCCTTTATTTAGGCATCTATGTATTAGAGTGATAAAGCCTAATGTGTAAGCGAACCTTTTCAGTAATGTTGAAGGCCACTGTCTCACTTGTGTCTGACTCAAGCCTGTGTAAGGTGTCTGTCATGAGCTAATGCCTAGAGATTTAAGATTTGGAACTCCATAGGTGTGTGTGTGTGTGTGTGTGTGAGTGAGCCATTTATAACTATCAAACTACTTGACACTTTTTGTTCATTCACAATTGCGCATTTTAAAAGTACTGGAACACTTGACTCAGTTCCTAACGAATTATTGACCATTTCTTAATGTGACTGAAGGAGAGAGTTATGTGACAGGGAGTCAGATCGTTTCCCGCTGGTTCACAGAAATCTCTATCTTTATTTGTCTCTTTCATATCTCGTTTTTATTTCTTAATAAATAATAAGAGTTAATTGAATTTTTAAGTAGTAAGAGTGTTTATGAATCACATTAGAAGTTAATATAATATTATTATTTGTGATGTTTTTGGTTTTGATGGAAATGAGGGTTAGGAAACTGATTAGCGTCCAGCTAAAGAACTGGAGATAACGTCAACCTTTTATTGCCTTTCCTATGACATGGAGAAGTTATTGAAGTCAGAAGACACGAACGGTCACCCAGACAACAGAAAGTTTTATATCTTTGGAAAAAAAAAAGTCAGATATATGTTGAAAATTGTATAAAATACCGACAGGTTTATGATTAGGACACATGTACATGTACAACAGTAAGGTAATTTTATTGTTAAAAGTTTCGCCTACATAGTAGGCTTCTTCAGTATTTGACTGAAGAAGCCTACTGCGTAGGTGAAGCGTTTCAACAATAAAGATACTTTACTACTGCACATGTGTCATCATGTTAAATACACTAAATAAAACATATTTATCATATTATGCTTTCATCTGAACACTTCTGTTATGTTGATCTGATGATACATCACTAAATATATTCATGTCATGAATACAAATGATGATATATGACACCGATAAAAATTGAACCATTGGTAAAGGTACGTTGACCATGGTGATTGAAAGTATTCTATGAATATAGAAAATAAATATATATGGAAAAAATTGGTGGTAAATAGATCATCCAGTAATGAATCTGCCAAGAATAATGAGAACATAAATAAAAAAATGCCTTTCTTACATTACTAATGTCTGTCTCTGAAGTAACACTCATAAGAACAAGCTTGTTGCATTGTTTTACACAGTATTTCCCGGAAATTATTCTCAATCTTAATTCAGTGACACATTATAGAATATAAAAGTGTTTTTAGGGATAATAAAACTATTTTGTCTTAATCGCTAATTTGTAAACATTCACTTTGAAATACTCCTTTTTAATTCTTACCTAGAAAGTCCACTGTTTTACTACATCCTGATTCAATGTTGCTCATTGTAATGACGAGTCTATCCACTGATTAACCCAAAATGTTTGCATAGTTGTTTACTAAGAAAAAGTGTAACTATAGTTATTCCATGCAACTAACTCGAAAATTTAGATATATACTTGGAGGAGAAGAGTAGAGGAAGGGAACGTGGAGAGCTGAAGTTGTGGTTGGTAAGAAGGACTGAGACAGAAGAGCTTCATTTCGGTCCTTGGGAAAGTTGCTAATTAGATCCTTAATTGCCTGTCTTTCATTATTATGCAGCTGTTATAAAGAGCAGTGTTAAAATGAACAGTGCTATGATGAACCGTGTTATAAAGAGCAGTGTTAAGATGAACAGTGCTATGATGAACCGTGTTATAAAGAGCAGTGTTAAGATGAACAGTGCTATGATGAACCGTGTTATAAAGAGCAGTGTTAAGATGAACAGTGCTATGATGAACCGTGTTATAAAGATCAGTGTTAAGATGAACAGTGCTATGGTGAACCGTGTTATAAAGATCAGTGTTAAAATGAACAGGAATTTTAACAGCACTGTGTTCAGGTACTGCCTTACCAACACTGTGGTATATAACTACTGTCTTACCAACACTGTGTTGTGGTAATACTGTCTTTCCAACACTGTATTGTGGTGGTATTGTCTTGCCAATACTATTTTGTTTAGGTACTGCCTTACCAACTCTGTTATGTGGTGGTACTGTCTTACCAAACACTGTTATGTGGTGGTACTGTCTTACCAACACTGTGGTGTTGTGGTACTGTCTTACCAACACTGTGGTGTGGTGGTACTGTCTTACCAACACTGTGTTGTGGTCCTTGTTTACCAACACTGTGTTGTGGTGGTACTGTCTTACCAACACTGTGGTGTTGTGGTACTGTCTTACCAACACTGTGGTGTGGTGGTAGCTTACCAACCTGTTTGTGTACTGTCTTACCAACACTGTGGTGTGTGGTCTGTCTTACCAACACTGTGGTGTTGTGGTACTGTCTTACCAACACTGTGGTGTGGTGGTACTGTCTTACCAACACTGTGGTGTGGTGGTACTGTCTTACCAACACTGTGGTGTTGTGGTCCTTGTTTACCAACACTGTGGTGTGGTGGTACTGTCTTACCAACACTGTGGTGTGGTGGTACTGTCTTACCAACACTGTGGTGTGGTGGTACTGTCTTACCAACACTGTGGTGTGGTGGTACTGTCTTACCAACACTGTGGTGTGGTGGTACTGTCTTACCAACACTGTGGTGTGGTGGTACTGTCTTACCAACACTGTGGTGTAGTGGTCCTTGTTTACCAACACTGGTGTGATTATATTGCAGTGCAGCTATATCCATAATGTCTATATTACCTTCATCTTAATAAATATACTTGAAATACTAGAGCAAGTGAATGACTGTGCATTTCGTTCGCCAACTTACGTACACTTCTTTATGACTGATCAATTATTTTAGCCATACACTTATATTATTAGTCTTAAAATAATTGGCAAATAAACGTTTGGAAAAAATAAATTACTTTCGTTCGCGTAAATGAACATTATATAAACTTCCGATAAACATATAATATTCAGAAGATAAAGATGTGATAAACATTCAATATTGAAAACATATGTATAAGATAAATATAAGATTAACATAAGCTAAACATAAAGAAACATAAGATAACCATCAGTAAAAGTAGGTAAACGATAAGAAATATATTTAATGAAAATAAGTTAAGAATAATATAATGTATAATAAACATCAGACAAACAGGATATACATATACGAAAAACATTAAATAATCATCAAACATATGATTATCACTATATCAGCATGATGTAGACATGATTATCACTATATGAACATGATGTAGACATGATTATCACTATATCAGCATGATGTAGACATGATTATCACTATATCAGCATGATGTAGACATGATTATCACTATATGAACATGATGTAGACATGATTATCACTATATCAGCATGATGTAGACATGATTATCACTATATCAACATGATGTAGACATGATTATCACTATATCAACATGATGTAGACATAATTATCACTATATCGACATGATGTAGACATAATTATCACTATATCGACATGATGTAGACATGATTATCATTATATCAACATGATGTAGACATGATTATCACTATATCAACATGATGTAGACATGATTATCACTATATCAACATGATGTAGACATGATTATCACTATATCAACATGATGTAGACATGATTATCACTATATCAACATGATGTAGACATGATTATCACTATATCAACATGATGTAGACATGATTATCACTATATCAACATGATGTAGACATGATTATATATATCAACATGATGTAGACATGATTATCACTATATCAACATGATGTAGACATGATTATCACTATATCAACATGATGTAGACATGATTATCACTATATCAACATGATGTAGACACAAGATAAACGTAAAACGTTAAATAACGATTGTTATGAACGAACTCTGATGGACTATATAGATTAGAAACAAAATGTGAAGAATTATTCATAAAGGAATCATTGAATGTGAGTTAGACACAAAACTAGAGACTTATAGACTAAATAAAATTCTTTTCCATGAAAACTAATCATTTTGAAACAAGGTTTAAACTGAAAAATATAAGTATCTGATTCTTTGTCAAGTAATGAAAGATTAACGTTAAAATCTGGGCAACGTTAATTGGAACAGCAAAAAATATTGTATTTACATCATAATATACAACACAATAATACATAGATTTCATAAGAATTTTGTTAATTAAAAAGACTACCAACTGAACTGATCATAAAGAATCTTCCATGGATGCGCCTTGATGGTGAGTGCCCTTGATCCTAGAAAAAGAACCAATGTACCCTTTCCTTGAATCGAACCTGATTGCTTCCCATGCTCCTATGAGCTGTACGACACCTATAAGTTTATTATTCAAAACCCTTCCATCTTTCCCGTTCAAAGCTCTATTAATGACGATCTTGTTTTAAAAGCTCACAGAGTCCAAATATATTACGTGAGTATGAACAATTAATCCAATCAATTCTTGAATAATGATTTTTTTTTTGGGGGTAGCAGTACAATGTTACATATAACCATACATTTTCCAATATTTTTTTGGGTATTTTCTATAAAACAAGTTTTCAGAATAAATGCTTGAATTTAAAGTGTTAATTTTCTGTGAGAATTAATGTTTGTAGTTTGGAATGATTTATTTCAGGAAACAGAAAAGACAAAAATGTCAGAAAGATCGACTGCAGGAACAGATGTAAAGGATTATATGATTGATAAAAATTTGAATTGGATTATGAATTTTGCTAATTTAAATTTACGAAATTAATTCCTAAAATTAGATCCTTTGAGTTAATTTGCAAGAGGTAGATAAATCATATATATATATATATATATATATATATATATATATATATATATATATATAAGAAAAAGAAATAGAATGTAGTATAGGAATATAACAATGATTGTAACAAGTATTTATAAAATATATATTATTCAGCAACATATCATGGGACTTGTGTTTCACCAACGTTTACTGACTCCCATCATCACCAGCTAAAATATAAAGTTTGTCAATGTCGTAATCTTTCTGATAATAATACCAAATAATTTTTTTAATGAAAAACTATCTAAGCCAAACCAAAAATGTACATTTTATCATATTATCTTTATTATTTAACATGAAAACATTAATAATAATGTGTAATATCATTGGTGACCTGTACCTTGCTCAGTGGTGACCTGTACCTTGCTCAGTATTGACCTGTACCTTGCTCAGTTGTGACCTGTACTCTGCTAAGTGGTGACCTGTACCTTGCTCAGTGGTGACCTGTACCATGCTCAGTGGTGATCTGAACCCTGCTCAGTGGTGACCTGTACCTTGCTCAGTGGTGATCTGTACCCTGCTCAGTTGTGACTTTTCCCTGCTCAGTGGTGACCTGTACCTTCCTCAGTGGTGACATGTACCTTCCTCAGTGGTGACCTGTACCTTGCTAAGTGGTGACCTGTACCTTGCTCAGTGGTGACTTGTACCGTGCTCAGTGGTGACCTATACCTTACTCAGTGGTCACCTGTACCATGCTCAGTGGTGACATGTACCTTGCTCAGTGGTGACCTGTACCTTGATCAGTGGTGACCTGTTCCCTGTTCAGTGCTGATCTGAACCCTACTCAGTTGTGACCTGTACCTTGCTCAGTGGTGATCTGTACCCTGCTCAGTGGTGACCTGTACCCTGCTCAGTGGTGACGTGTACCTTGCTCAGTAATGACCTGTTGTTTGCTCATTGGTGACCTGTGCCTTGCTCAGTGGTGACCTGTACCTTACTCAGTGGTGACCTGTACCCTGCTCAGTGGTGACCTGTACCCTGCTCAGTGGTGACCTGTACATTGCTCAGTGGTGACCTGTACCTTGCTCAGTGGTGACCTCTACCTTGCTCAGTGGTGACCTGTACCTTGCTCAGTGGTGACATGTACCCGGCTCAGTGGTGACCTGTACCCTGCTCATTGGTGACCTGTAACTTGCTCAGTGGTGAACTGTACCCTGCTCAGTGGTGACCTGTACCCTGCTCAGTGGTGACCTGTACATTGCTCAGTGGTGAGCTGTACCTTGCTCATTGGAGACCTGTACCTTGCTCAGAGGTGACCTGTACCTGGCTCAGTGGTGACCTGTACATTGCTCAGTGTTGACCATTACCTTGCTCAGTGGTGACCTGTACCTTGCTTAGAGGTGACCTGTACCTTGCTCAATGGTGACCTGTACCTTGCTCAGTGGTGACCTGTGCCTTGCTCAGTGGTGACCTGTACCTTACTCAGTGGTGACATGTACCCTGCTCAGTAATGACCTGTACCTTCCTCAGTGGTGACCTGTACCTTGCTCAGTGGTGACCTGTACCTTTCTCAGTGATGACCTGTACCTTGCTCAGTGGTGACCTGTACCTTGCTCAGTGGTGACCTGTACCTTTCTCAGTGGTGACCTGTACCTTGCTCAGTGGTGACCTGTACCTTGCTCAGTGGTGACCTGTTATTTGCTCAGTGGTGACCTGTGCCTTGCTCAGTGGTGACCTGTACCTTACTCAGTGGTGACCTGTACCCTGCTCAGTGGTGACCTTTACATTGCTCAGTGGTGACCTGTACCTTGCTCAGTAGTGATCTGTACCCTGCTCAGTGGTGACCTGAACCTTGCTCAGTGGTGATCTGTACCCTGCTCAGTGGTGACCTGTACCCTTCTCAGTGGTGACCTGTACCTTGCTCAGTGGTGACCTGTACCTTGCTCAGTGGTGACCTGTACCTTGCTCAGTGGTGATTTGTACCTTGCTCAGTGGTGACCTGTACCTTGATCAGTGGTGACCTGTGCCTTGCTCAGTGGTGACCTGTGCCTTGCTCAGTGGTGAAATGTACCTTGCTCAGTGGTGACCTGTACCTTGCTCAGTGGTGACCTGTACCCTGCTCAGTGGTGACCTGTACCTTGCTCAGTTGTGACCTGTGCCTTGATCAGTGGTGACCTGTACCTTTCTCAGTGGTGACCTGTTACTTGCTCAGTGGTGACATGTACCTTGCTCAGTGGTGGCCTGTACCTTACTCAGTGGTGACCTGTACCTTGCTCAGTGGTGACCTGTGCCTTGCTCAATGGTGACCTACACCTTGCTCAGTGGTGACCTGTACCTTTCTCAGTGGTGACCTACACATTGCTCAGTGGTGACCTGTACCTTGCTCAGTGGTTACCTGTATCTTGCTCAGTGGTGACCTGTACCTTGCTCAGTGGTGACCTGTACCTTGCTCAGTGGTGACCTGTACCTTCCTCAGTGGTGACCTGTGCCTTGCTCAGTGGTGACATGTACCTTGCTCAGTGGTGACTTGTACCTTCCTCAGTGGTGACCTGTGCCTTGAACAGTGGTGACCTGTACCTTTCTCAGGGGTGACCTGTAACTTGCTCAGTGGTGACCTGAGCTTTGCTCAGTGGTGACCTGTACCTTGCTCAGTGGTGACCTGTACCTTGCTCAGTGATGACCTGTACCTTGCTCAGTGGTGACCTGTACCTTGCTCAGTGGTGACCTGTGCCTTGCTCAGTGGTGATCTGTGCCTCGCTCAGTGGTGAAATGTACCTTGCTCAGTGGTGACCTGTACCTTGCTCAGTGGTGACCTGTGCCTTGCTCAGTGGTGACCTGTGCCTTGCTCAGTGGTGAAATGTACCTTGCTCAGTGGTGACCTGTACCTTGCTCAGTGGTGACCTGTACCTTGCTCAGTGGTGACCTGTGCCTTGCTCAGTGGTGACCTGTACCTTGCTCAGTGGTGACCTGTACCTTGCTCAGTGGTGACCTGTGCTATGATCAGTGGTGACCTGTACCTTGCTCAGTGGTAACCTGTACCTTGCTCAGTGGTGACCTACACCTTGCTCAGTGGTGACCTGTACCTTGCTCAGTGGTGACTTGTACCTTGCTCAGTGGTGACCTGTACCTTGCTCAGTGGTGACCTGTGCCTTCCTCAGTGGTGACCTGTGCCTTGCTCAGTGGTGAAATGTACCTTGCTCAGTGGTGACCTGTACCTTGCTCAGTGGTGACCTGTACCCTGCTCAGTGGTGACCTGTACCTTGCTCAGTTGTGACCTGCCTTGACTCCAGTGTGACCTGTACCTTTCTCAGTGGTGACCTGTGCCTTGCTCAGTGGTGACATGTACCCTGCTCAGTGGTGGCCTGTACCTTACTCAGTGGTGACCTGTACCTTGCTCAGTGGTGACCTGTGCCTTGCTCAATGGTGACCTACACCTTGCTCAGTGGTGACCTGTACACTGCTCAGTGGTGACCTACACCTTGCTCAGTGGTGACCTGTACCTTGCTCAGTGGTGACCTGTACCTTGCTCAGTGGTGACCTGTACCTTTCTCAGTGGTGACATGTGCCTTGCTCAGTGGTGACATGTACCCTGCTCAGTGGTGGCCTGTACCTTCTCAGTGGTGACCTGTCACCTTTTTCTCAGTGGTGACCTGTGCCTTGCTCAATGGTGACCTACACCTTGCTCAGTGGTGACCTGTACCCTGCTCAGTGGTGACCTGTACATTGCTCAGTGGTGACCTGTTCCTTGCTCAGTGGTGACCTGTACCTTGCTCAGTGGTGACCTGTACCTTGCTCAGTGGTGACATGTACCCGCTCAGTGGTGACCTGTACCCTGCTCATTGGTGACCTGTAACTTGCTCAGTGGTGTACTGTACCCTGCTCAGTGGTGACCTGTACCCTGCTCAGTGGTGACCTGTACATTGCTCAGTGGTGAGCTGTACCTTGCTCATTGGAGACCTGTACCTTGCTCAGAGGTGACCTGTACCTTGCTCAGTGGTGACCTGTACATTGCCAGTGTTGACCATTACCTTGCTCAGTGGTGACCTGTACCTTGCTTAGAGGTGACCTGTACCTTGCTCAATGGTGACCTGTACCTTGCCAGTGGTGACTGCTTGCTCAGTGGTGACCTGTACCTTACTCAGTGGTGACATGTACCCTGCTCGAATGACCTGTACCTTCCTCAGTGGTGACCTGTACCTTGCTCAGTGGTGACCTGTACCTTTCGTGATGACCTGTACCTTGCTCAGTGGTGACCTGTACCTTCTCAGTGGTGACCTGTACTCAGTGGTGACCTGTACCTTGCTCAGTGGTACCTGTACCTTGCTCAGTGGTGACCTACACCTTGCTCAGTGGTGACCTGTGCCTTGCTCAGTGGTGACCTGTACCTTGCTCAGTGGTGACCTGTACCTTGATCAGTGGTGATCTGTGCCTTGACCAGTGGTGACCTGTACCTTGCTCAGTGGTGACCTGTACCTTGCTCAGTGGTGACCTACACCTTGCTCAGTGGTGACCTGTACCTTGCTCAGTGGTGACCTACACCTTGCTCAGTGGTGACCTGTACCTTGCTCAGTGGTTACCTGTACCTTGCTCAGTGGTGACCTGTACCTTGCTCAGTGGTGACCTGTACATTGCTCAGTGGTGACCTGTACCTTGCTCAGTGGTGACCTGTACCTTGCTCAGTGGTGACCTGTACCTTGCTCAGTAGTGGCATGTGCCTTGCTCAGTGGTTACATGTACCTTTCTCAGTGGTGACCTGTACCTTGCTCAGTGGTGACCTGTACCTTGCTCAGTGGTGACCTGTACCTTCCTCAGTGGTGACCTGTGCCTTGCTCAGTGGTGACATGTGCCTTGCTCAGTGGTGACCTGTACCTTCCTCAGTGGTGACCTGTGCCCTGCTCAGTGGTGACCTGTACCTTGCTCAGGGGGGACCTGTAACTTGCTCAGTGGTGACCTGTGCCTTGCTCAGTGGTGACCTGTACCTTGCTCAGTGGTGACCTGTACCTTGCTCAGTGGTGACCTGTACCTTGCTCAGTGGTGACCTGTACCTTGCTCAGTGGTGATCTGTGCCTTGAGCAGTAGTGACCTGTACCTTGCTCAGTGGTGACCTGTACCTTGCTCAGTGGTGACCTACACCTTGCTCAGTGGTGACCTGTACCTTGCTCAGTGGTGACCTACACCTTGCTCAGTGGTGACCTGTACCTTGCTCAGTGGTTACCTGTACATTGCTCAGTGGTGACCTGTACCTTGCTCAGTGGTTACCTGTACATTGCTCAGTGGTGACCTGTACCTTGCTCAGTGGTGACCTGTACCTTGCTCAGTGGTGACCTGTACCTTGCTCAGTAGTGACATGTGCCTTGCTCAGTGGTTACCTGTACCTTGCTCAGTGGTGACCTGTACCTTGCTCAGTGGTGACCTGTACCTTGCTCAGTGGTGACCTGTACCTTCCTCAGTGGTGACCTGTGCCTTGCTCAGTGGTGACACGTACCTTGCTCAGTGGTGACCTGTACCTTCCTCAGTGGTGACCTGTGCCCTGCTCAGTGGTGACCTGTACCTTGCTCAGGGGGGACCTGTAACTTGCTCAGTGGTGACCTGTGCCTTGCTCAGTGGTGACCTGTACCTTGCTCAGTGGTGACCTGTACCTTGCTCAGTGGTGACCTGTACCTTGCTCAGTGGTGACCTGTACCTTGCTCAGTGGTGACCTGTGCCTTGCTCAGTAGTGATCTGTACTTTGCTCAGTGGTGACCTGTACCTTGCTCAGTGGTGACCTGTACCTTGCGCAGTGGTGACCTGTACCTTGCTCAGTGGTGACCTGTACCTTGCTCAGTGGTGATCTGTGCCTCGCTCAGTGGTGAAATGTACCTTGCACAGTGGTGACCTGTACCTTGCTCAGTGGTACCTGTATCTTGCTCAGTGGTGACCTGTACCTTGCTCAGTGGTGACCTGTACCTTGATCAGTGGTGACCTGTATCTTGCTCAGTGGTGACCTGTGCCTTGCTCAGTGGTGACATGTACCTTGCTCAGTGGTGACCTGTACCTTCCTCAGTGGTGACCTGTGCCTTGCTCAGTGGTGACCTGTACCTTGCTCAGGGGTGACCTGTAACTTGCTCAGTAGTGACCTGTGCCTTCCTCAGTGGTGACCTGTACCTTGCTCAGTTGTGACCTGTACCTTGCTCAGTGGTGACCTGTACCTTGCTCAGTGGTGACCTGTACCTTGCTTATGTGGTGACCTGTGCCTTGCTCAGTGGTGATCTGTGCCTCGCTCAGTGGTGAAATATACCTTGCTCAGTGGTGACCTGTACCTTGCTCAGTGGTGACCTGTGCCTTGCTCAGTGGTGACCTGTGCCTTGCTTAGTGGTGAAATGTACCTTGCTCATTGGTGACCTGTACCTTGCTCAGTGGTGACCTGTGCTATGCTCAGTGGTGAAATGTACCTTGCTCAGTGGTGACCTGTGTCTTGCTCAGTGGTGACCTGTACCTTGCTCAGTGGTGACCTGTACCTTGCTCAGTGGTGACCTGTGCCTTGATCAGTGGTGACCTGTACCTTGCTCAGTGGTAACCTGTACCTTGCTCAGTGGTGACCTACACCTTGCTTAGTGGTGACCTGTACCTTGCTCAGTGGTGACCTGTGCCTTGATCAGTGGTGACCTGTACCTTGGTCAGTGGTGACGTGTACCTTGCTCAGTGGTGACCTACACCTTGCTCAGTGGTGACCTGTACCTTGCTCAGTGGTGACCTACACCTTGCTCAGTGGTTACCTGTATTTTGCTCAGTGGTTACCTGTACCTTGCTCAGTGGTGACCTGTACCTTGCTCAGTGGTGACCTGTGCCTTGCTCAGTGGTGACCTGTACCTTGCTCAGTGGTGACCTGTACCTTGCTCAGTGGTGACCTGTACCTTGCTCAGTGGTGACCTGTACCTTGCTCAGTGGTGACCTGTACCTTGCTCAGTGGTGACCTGTACCTTGCTCAGTAGTGACCTGTGCCTTGCTCAGTGGTGACCTGTGCCTTGCTCAGTGGTGACCTGTGCCTTGTTCAGTGGTGAAATGTACCTTGCTCAGTGGTGACCTGTACCCTGCTCAGTGGTGACCTGTACCTTGCTCAATGGTGACCTGTGTGGAGAAAATTCTCCAAAGGAGGGGGGTATGCGCCCTTACTACCCTTGATAAGGGCCCCTACCCTTTCCTCCCTTAGGAAAGGGGCAGGACGAGGCGTGTATGGTTGAGAAAAACAAATTAACTCCTTCCAGATGTACTGACCACAGTGTGTCACGAGGTCTGAGCAAGTAGCAGCGAGTGTATGTGACTTAATAAACATTTGAGATAAATGTAACTCTTTGCCGTAACAGGAAGATTACAGTAAACTGTTGTATTAGTTTCTACACTTGAAATTACAAACATGTGTTCCAGTGATTGAAATTTAGGGAACACAAACATTTTAATTGCCACTTGTAGCAGTATGTAGCAATTGTTGAACTTGTGCTGACCTCAGCATGCTGGGCACCACGAGGCACCACGTGGCTGCACGAGGCGGCACGAGGCTACAAGAGGGACCAGATTGAACTCAGCCTCCGAGTGGTCATACGACACGAGGGGTCACACGACGCGAGGGGTCATACGGCGCGAGGCGACGTAACTCAACAAAGACATTAGTCGTGGACGTCGGTACGCTAATTTAATCTCCACTAACGTCGGGAATTAAGATAAGAACTCTGTTCCAACGCGTTTAGTGAATAACATCAACATCGCAGTATATTTAGAAGTGTGTGCAGCTTCTTACTGCAAAAAGACAAACGTAGAGACAATCGCAAGTGAACTCCATCGAAACAAGACGGTGACTTTGCCGGCATTCTACAATCAAGACAGCATTTCCGCCGTATATGGTGGAGCCAACAACATCGCTCAAAGTTACACGAGCAAGGTATGTTTTTATGTTCTTGTCAGAGCAGGGGACTGCGCAGTTCTGGTATTTCAAGAGCATCAAAATTTACCTATTGACGGCGGTTATGTGTGGACTTGTGGTGACCTGTGCCTTGCTCAGTGGTGACATGTACCTTTCTCAGTGGTGGCCTGTACCTTACTCAGTGGTGACCTGCACCTTGCTCAGTGGTGACCTACATCTTGCTCAGTGTTGACCTACACCTTGCTCAGTGGTGACCTGTACCTTGCTCAGTGGTAACCTGTACGTTGCTCAGTGGTGACCTACACCTTGCTCAGTGGTGACCTGTAAGTACAGATCATCACTGAGCTAAGTACAGATCACCACTGAGCTAAGTACAGATCACCACTGATCTAAGTACAGATCACCACTGAGCTAAGTACAGATCACTCAATTCGTGGTCAGAAAAGTGGCAGTTCAATATAGATAAATGCAAAGTTCTGAAGCTCGGGAATGTTCATAACCGTAGCACTTACTGGCTAAATAATGTAGAACTTATGAAAAATAAACACATAAGCAGTATAATGTGATCTTTTATTGACAATGTTTCGCCAACACAGTGGGCTTTATCAAGTCACAAACAGATCTACCTGGGTGAAAGGTACGTGAATATTTACAGGATGGAATCAGGTGGAGAATGCCGGGTATGTTGGATCTAATGAGGACCTGCACGGGAAAACGATGAAGTTTTTTGGCAAGGGGTTCAGCTATCTTATAGAAGCCATTGTTTTGGTTGAAGTTGTTGGATATACAGATAAGTGATGACTCCAGGATTCTGCGGTATTTAGTGTTTCCTTCTCTGGCGATAAGTCTTGCGTTTCTGTTGTTGATTAAATTGTTGTGTGAATTTCGGTGTTGAACACAGGCACTTAAATCGTCAGATCTGCCTGCGTACTAGTGTTCTTAAATACGTGTTTGGATGTCTCTGGATGTTTCGCCCACTGGTAGTATCATCCTGCCAGAATGTCCTATAATCTACGCAATAAATAAAGAGAAACAATTCTAGAACATGTGTAGTACGTGTTGGGTAAGCCAGATGGCTGGGTGGGCAGCTGGCTGGCCGGGAGGGTGGGTGGCTGATTGGCTGTCTCTGTCTTCATCTGTCTGTATCTATCACTGGTAGTTACCATTTTGTACTAGGCACATGTCGATTAGACACTAGGCCTGTTTTAAATGTGTGTGTGTGTGTACTCACCTAGTTATACTCATCTAGTTGTGGTTGCAGGGATCGAATCACAGCTCCTGGCCCCACCTCTTCACTGGCCGCTACTAGGTCACTCATCCCGCTCCATGAGCTTTATCATACCAATTCTTAAAGCAATGTATGGATAATGTCTCCACTACATCACTTCCCAGACTATTCCACTTCCTGACAACTCTGTGACTGAAGAAATACCGCCTAACATCCCTGTGATTCATCTGAGTCTTCAACTTCCAACTGAGACCCCTAGTTGCTGTGTCCCATCTCTGGAACATCTCTCTGTCGATTCCTCTAAGAATTTTATATGTCGTTATCATATCCCCCGTATCTCTCCTGTCTTCCAGTGTCGTCAGGTCTATTTCCCTTAACTTATCCTCGTAGGACATACCTCTTAGCATTGGGACTAGTCTTGTTGCAAACTTCTGCTCTTTCTCTAGTTTCCTTTACATGCTTGTTAGAATGCCGATATAATGCTGTTCTTAGGTTTGCTAGGCGCCTGTATGCTGCAGCATGTATTTGGTTGATGTGCACCTCAGAAGATGTGCCTGGTGTTATACTCACTCTAAGGTTATTTTCCTTGAGTGAGGTTGGTATGTAGTCTCTGGACCCCTAGAATGTACTCCGTCTATGGCCTTTAACTTTCTCCATTCTCCATGACTTTGCTCTTGGTGGGGTTGAACTCCAGTTGCTGGACCAGGCCTGCAGCCTGTCCAGATCCCTTTGTAGTTCTGCCTGGTCCTCGTAAGATTGAATTCTTCTCATCAACTTTACATCATCTGCAAACAAAGAAACTTCAGAGTCTATTTTTTCCGTCATGTCGCTCGCAAATATCAGGAACAGCACCGGTCCTAGGACTGACCCCTGTATCACCCCGCTCATTACAGGCGCCCACTGTTCTTGAAACCGTTCTGGCTGTCGTTGATAAGCTCATTCCTCTCTAAGTGTTCCACCACTCTTCTCCTGAAAATCTTCTCCATGACCTTGCATACTATACATGTCAGTGACACTGATCTGTTATTTATTGCTTCGTGTCTGTCTCCCTTTTTAAAAATTGGGACTACACTTGCTGTCTCTCATACCTCAGGTAGTTCGCTTAGCAGCCTTTTCACTTCTTTCTCGATTGTATGTATTGTGCCCCACACTTCATGGTGTACCCCTCCTCTGTGAACACTTCTCTGAATCTCATGTTGAGCTCCTCACACACTTCGCGGTTGTTTCTTGTGACCTTCCCTCCATTCTTCCTCAGCCTGATTACCTGGTCCTTGACTGTTGTTTTCCTCCTGATGTGGCTGTACAGCAGCTTTGGGTCAGATTTGGCTTTCGCTGCTATGTTATTTTCGTATTGTCTTTGTGCCTCCCTTCTTACCTGAGCACATTCATTTCTGGCTCTACTTTTGCTCTCCTTATTATCCTGGGTCCTTTGCCTTTTATATTTCTTCCATTCTCTAGCACACTTCGTTTTGGCCTCCTTACACCTTTGGGAAAACCACGGGCTCATCCTGGCTTGTCGTTATTTCTGTTACCCTTTGGTACAAACCTCTCCTCAGCTTCCTTGCATATTGTTGTCACATATTCCATCCTCTCGTTTACTGATTTCCCTGCTAGTTCTCTGTCCCACTGAACCCTCGTGCACGAAATTCTACATGCCTGCGTAGCCCCCTTTTCTTGTAGTTTGCCTTCATTCATCTGTCCCTTCCTGCTTCTCTTTCCTCTTGTACCCCTACTATCTATTTGAAGCTCAGAACCGCGTGATCACTGGCCTCGAGGGGCCTTTCATATGTGATGTCCTCAATATCTGCGCTACTCAAGTTGAATACTATGTCCACTCTCACTGGTTCATCTTCTCCTCTCTCTCTCTGGTAGTGCCCTTTACGTGTTGGTACATGAGGTTTTCCAGTACCACCTCTATCATCTTAGCCCTCCACATTTCTGGGCACCCATGTGGCTCCTGGTTCTCCCAATCGATTTCCTTGTGATTGAAGTCACCAATAATCAACAGCTTTGTCCCGCTCGCATGAGTCCTTCTGGCCACTTCAGCCAGTGTGTCAACCATTGCTCTATTACTCTCATCATTCTCTTGCCTTGGCCTCATGCTGTTCTGTGGTGGGTTATACATCACTGCAATTACCACCTTCGGACCTCCAGACTGAAGCATTCCTATTTTGTAATCTCTTGCTTCTCCTCTGTCTCCTCTCTCCAGGTCATCAAATTCCCATCGTTTTTTTATGAGCAGTGCCACTCCTCCACCCCGTCTGTTCCCTCTGTCTTTCCTCAGGATCTGATATCCCGTTGGAAAGATGGCATCTGTTATCATCCCTGTGAGCTTGGTTTCTGTGAGAGCTATGATGTCCGGTGATGCCTCTTTGATTCTTTTGTGCCACTCCTCCCACTTATTCGTTATTCTATCATCGTTGGTGTACCATACCTCCAGTTTCCTCTCCAACACTGTGTTTTGGGGGTCTCTGAGTGTGGGGGATCTAGCAGTGTGCTGTTGGATTCTACACTGTAGTGTGGGGTGGGGGCTGTAAGTGTGGATTGTGGTTTGTGTTGGGATACTATGTTTGGTTGTGGGGTTCTTGGGGTGGTTCTGTGTGTGTTTGTGCTTGTTGCTCTGCTCTGCTCTGTTTGTCCTCTGATAATTCTGTCCTTGTCTCTCTTACCCTTTTCGCTTTTTTGTCCTCTCCTTTAGCTACTGTCGTTTTGTTTTGTTCTGTCTCGGTTTAGGAACACCCTCTTGTATGTTGACGATTTTCTCAGCCGTGGTTTCTCTTGCAGGATCATGTTTCATATTGTTTCTGTCTTGAAAATCAGCTTGATCTCTTCGCCTATTTCTTTGATGATGTTGTCAATCTCCCGTCTTTCTTCCTGCAGTCTTTCATTGCGTCCCCTCCCCTCGCTCTTCTGAAGCCCATGAATAAACATTGATTACTTAAAGAACGCCGAAAATAGGTAAATGAGAATAAAAAGAAAATTAAATAAATGAATTGCAAGGGAGATATATAAGGAGAGTTTGGATGTAAAGTTTCTTAAAATGATAAAATATGAAAAGGTTTCGAAAAAAATGTGTAGTGTATATTACACAATGCTTTAGTAGAGAAGTTTTAGAGATTTATGAGTATAATTATTTAAATGAAGGGAAAGAGCAGCAAAGATCTGTGAATATAAGTGGGTTTGAGCAGGGAAGAAAAAAATGATTTGTGTCAGAGACAGGAACAGAGATTTGTTACAGCAGCCTGGTGTGTGTTGGGTGAGAGATGTAATTGATGTCAGGGATAACAGTAGAGTGCAAGAGTCGGGTATCTTTATTGTAGAAACGTTTCGCTTACGCGGTAGGCTTCTTGAGTCAAATACAGAGGTAAAGATGATGTAATCAGTCCATCAACCTTTTATAAATAGTTTGAGGCTGTCAGTCCCTCTGCCTGGAGAAGCGTTCAGGAACAATGTGAAGCTGAAGAATGAGAATGGAGTCTTAACTACTGTCGAAGGTGAGGAGGAAGATCACTACGACGTGAGAAGGATAATATTCCAACAGGTCCTGCCTTCTGCAGCGTCACAATGTAGAAATTAAAAACTGGATCCGATAAAGTAAACCTCAGCAACAGTTTCCATAAACAACCTCAACAGTGTAAGTTTAAGGGATATTCAGTTATACTTATGAGACTATCAACAGCTAGGCAGCTTTCACTACCCTCAACCTCTACCGAGAGTACTAATACAAAACCTCAAGAGTTTTCTATATTCTAGAAATGAATTTGTAAAACATGTCTTCTCTCGTGTTGATTGGGAAAAAACATATACTCTTATATAAAATGTTGCTGTCAGTTGCTGAATCTGAGCCTCATTACGAGGTTCGTGTCATCTATCACTGACATGATAATTAACAGGCCTCATATTATCCTGCAGTAATTAATGTCTGGGATCAGGCTGGTCACGTTCATCCTATTAACGTTCTCACACACTAAACACACGACTACACAGAAGACAACATAGATGAAATAATTAGTACAGTCTATTGTTTTAACCTGCTATAATATATCTAATAGGGCATTTGTGTGTAAGTGCAAGCATGCATGAGCGCGCGCGTGTGTGTGTGTGTGTGTGCGTGTGTGTGTACTCACCTAGTTGTACTAACCTAGTTGTAGTTACATGGGTCGAGACATAGCTACTGGCCCCGCCTCTTCACTGGCCGCTACTGGGTCACTCTCCCTGCGCCATGACCTTTATCATACCTCTTCTTAAAGCTATGTATGGAACCTGCCTCCACTACATCGCTTCCAAAACTATTCCACTTCCCACCAACTCTGTGACTGAAGAAATACTTCCTAACATCCCTGTGATTCAGCTGAGTCTTTAACTTCCAACTGTGTCCCCTTGTTGCTGTGTCCTATCTCTGGAACATTCTGTCTCTGTCCACCTTGTCAATTCCTTTCAGTATTTTATATGTCGTTATCATGTCCCACCTATCTCTCCTGTCCTTCAGTGTCGTCAGGTCGATTTCCCTTAACTTCTCCTCGTAGGACATACCCCTTAGCTCCGGGACAAGTCTTGTTGCAAACCTTTGCACTCTCTCTAGTTTATTTACGTGCTTCGCTAGGTGTGGGTTCCAAACTGGTGCTGCATACTCCAATGTGGGCCTAACGAACACAGTGTACAGGGTCCTGAACGATTCCTTATTAAGATGTCGGAATGCTGTTCGTAGGTTTGCTAGGCGCTCGTATGCTGCAGCAGTTATTTGGTTGATGCGCGCCTCAGGAGATGTACCTGGTGTTATACTCACTCCCAGATCTTTTTCCTTGAGTGAGGTTTGTAGTCTCTGGCCCCCTAGACCGTACTCCGTCTGCGGTTTTCTTTGACCTTCCCCAATCTTCTTGACTTTGCACTTGGTGGGGTTGAACTCCAGGAGCCAATTGCTGGAAGAGGCTTGTAGCCTGTTCTGGTCCTTTTGTAGTTCTGGCCCCGCCTCTTCACTGATTGCTACTAGGTCCTCTCTCTTCCTGCTCCATGAGCTTTATCAAACCTAGTCTTAAAACTATGTATGGTTCCTGCCTTGACTATGTCGCTTTCTAAGCTATTCCACTTCCTGACAACTCTATGACTGAAGAAATACTTCCTAACATCCCTTTGACTCATAGGAGTCTTCAACTTCCAATTGTGACCCCTTGTTTCTGTGTCCCCTCTCTGGAACATCTTGTCTCTGTCCACCTTATCTATTCCTCGCAGTATTTTATATGTCGTTATCATGTCTCCCCTAACCCTCCTGTCCTCTAGTGTCGTCAGGCCGATTTCCCTTAACCTTTCTTCGTAGGACAATCCCCTTAGCTCTGGGACTAGTCTTGTTGCAAACCTTTGCACTTTCTCTAATTTCTTGACGTGCTTGACCAGGTGTGGGTTCCTAACTGGTGCTGCATACTCCAGTATGGGCCTGACGTATATGGTGTACAGAGTCTTGAATGATTCCTTAGTGAGGTATTGTAACGCTATTCTTAGGTTTGCCAGCCGCCCGTATGCTGCAGCAGTTATCTGATTGATTTGTGCCTCAGGAGATGTGCTCGGTATTATACTCACCCCAAGATCTTTTTCTTTGAATGAGGTTTACAGTCTTTGGCCACCTAGACTATACTCTGTCTGCGGTCTTCTTTGCCCTTCCCCGATATTCATGACTTTACATTTGGCAGGGTTAAATTCAAGGAGCCAGTTACTGGACCAGGCTTGCAGCCTGTCCAGGTCTCTTTGTAGTCCTGCCTGATCCTCAACTGATTTGATTCTTCTCATTAACTTCACATCATCTGCAAACAGGGACACTTCTGAGTCTATCCCTTCCGTTATGTCATTCACATATACCAAAAACAGTACAGGTCCTAGGACTGACCCTTGTGGAACTCCACTCGTCACAGGTGCCCACTCTGACATCTCGTCACGTACCATGACTCGTTGTTGCCTCCCTGTCAGATATTCTCTGATCCATTGCAGTGATTTTCCTGTTACGTGTGCCTGATCCTCTAGCTTTTGCATTAACCTCTTGTGAGGAACTGTGTCGAACGCCTTCTTGCAGTCCAAAAAAATGCAGTCTATCCACCCCTCTCTCTAGTGTCTTACTTCTGTTACCTTGTCATAAAACTCCAGTAGGTTTGTGACACAGGATTTTCCTTCCCTGAAACCGTGCTGGTTGTCGTTTAAAAGCTTGTGTCTTTCTAGGTGCTCCACCACTCTCCTCCTGATGATCTTCTCCATGATTTTGCATACTATACACGTCAGTGACACAGGTCTGTAGTTTAATGCCTCGTGTCTGTCTCCTTTCTTAAAAATTGGGACTACATTTGCCATCTTCCACGCCTCAGGTAGTTGCCCAGTTTCAATGGATGTGTTGAAGATTTGTGTTAGTGGCACACACAACATCTCTGCTCCCTCTCTAAGGACCCACGGAGAAATGTTGTCCGGTCCCACCGCTTTTGAGGTATCGAGTTCACATAGCAGCTTCTTCACCTCCTCCTCGGTTGTGTGTATTTCATCCAGCATTTGTTGGTATACCTCCCTATTCTGAATTCCTGGAGTCCTTCCTGTCTCCTGTGTAAATACTTCTTTAAGACTCATGTTGAGCTCCTCACATACCTCTTGGTCGTTTCTTGTGAACTCCCCACCTTTCTTTCTCAGCCTGATTACCTGGTCCTTGACTGTTGTTTTCCTCCTGATGTGGCTATACAACAGCTTCGGGTCAGACTTGACTTTTGATGCTATATCATTTTCATATTGTCGCTGAGCCTCCATTCTTACCTGTGCATATTCGTTTCTGGCTCTTCGGCTAATCTCTTTATTTTCCTGGGTCCTTTGTCTTCTGTACTTTTTCCATTCTCTATTACACTTAGTTTTTGCCTCCCTACACCTCTGGGTGAACCAAGGACTCATTCTGGTGTGTGTGTGTATGTGTGTGTGTGTGTATGTGTATGTACTCACCAAGTTGTACTCACCTAGTTGTGGTTGCAGGGGTCGAGTCATAGCTCCTGGCCCCCGCCTCTTCACTGGCCGCTATTGGGTCACTCTCCCTGCGCCATGAGCTTTATCATACCTCTTCTTAAAGCTATGAATGGATCCTGCCTCCAATACATCGCTTCCCAAACTATTCCACTTCCTGACCACTCTGTGACTGAAGAAATACTTCCTAACATCCCTGTGATTCATCTGAGTATTCAACTTCCAACTGTGTCCCCTTGTTGCTGTGTCCCATCTCTTGAACATTCTGTCTCTGTCCACCTTGTCAATTCCTCTCAGTATTTTATATGTCGTTATCATATCATCCCTATCTCTCCTGCCCTCCAGTGTCGTCAGGTCGATTTCCTTTAACCTCTCCTCGTAGGACATACCCCTTTGCTTCTTGACAATTGCCAGATCCACATTATGATTGGCTGAACCTAGGTACTGATCTGATGATGGGGCCCCGATCGACAGATCCTTAGTGCCTGGTTATCTAGTTGGTGAGGTAGCCTTTTATGAAGGTGTGACATGCGCCAAATAGAGGTTACGTACTCTTTGCATGCCACAGTGGGAGTATGTAATTAATGTAGGCTTTTGAGAATGCATGAGTACATGTGTGTTCCAGCATGTGAACGTGCAAGCATTCATGCGTACAAGTATGAATATATCTGTGCAAACATGTATGTTTGTTTGCAAGCATGCATATGAGTGTTCATGAGTTCATATATATTAGTGAGGATACAAGTGAGTGTGTAAAGTTGTCATGGATAAATCCGAGCATGTATGCGAGTGTGCGTGAATTCATGTATGTGTACGAGCATAAACGGGAGTTTGCAAGCATGCATGTATGTGTACAAACATGAGTGTAAGTTTCCAAGTATGACTCGCATGAGTGTGACTTTGCAAGCATGCACGCATGTGTACAAGTATTAGTGTGAGTTTGCACGCATGCAAGTGTAGAAGCATGAGTGTGAATTTGCAAGCATGCTTGAATGTATACAAGCATCCATGTAAGGGGTGTTTCAATATTCATGTGTTGGAGCCTGCATGTGTTTGTAACTTTGCATGCGAGAGTGCAATCATTCATGTATGTATACGAGGATGTGTGTTGTGAATGTGCAAGCATTTTTGCGTGTGTGCGAGCATGCATGAATATGAACTCTCCTCCTTCATCCTGATTACCTGGTTTTCTAATGGTGTCTTCCTTCTGATTACCTGGTTCTTTATTGTTGTCTTCCTTCTGATTACCTGGTTCTTTATTGTTGTCTTCCTTCTGATTACCTGGTTCATTCTTTGATGCTGTCATCCTCAGTTTATCGTTGAGATTCTTTTCTTTCTCCTGCATTTTCTTTTCTGGCTCTGGTACTCAATTCATTATTTTCCTGCTTTCTTTGCCTTCTACACTGATTCCATGCTTTAGCACATTTAGCTTTAGTCTCTCTCCACCTCTTGAGTGTTACATGGGATCACTATGTTTCAAGTTGCTTCTTTCGCTTCTGAGTATGAATTTCTCCTCTGCCAGCCAGTACTTTTCAAGCACATACTCCATCAGGAGAATGTTCCCAGAAAGTGTCTCTGGTCCTTCTGTCTTCTAGTGTCATCATGTTTAGCTGTTCTAGATTCTCCTCAAAGTTCATACTCCTCAGATTTGGAATGAGGTTCGTTGCGAGTTCTATATTAGCTGCATATATCATGGAAAAGGCGGTCATTGCCAGTCTTGTATTTTCTGCAGCTTATTCGTATGATTTGTGTTTCAGGAAAAAAGCTTGGAACTATGCTCACCCTCAAGTACTTTCCATTCAAGAAGTTCTGCAGCCTTCGTCCCTCGAGACTAAACCTTCCAGACGTTTTTCTCCTCAAGTTTTCATAACTCTTCATTTGCTTGTGTCAAATTTTAATAGCAACGTATCAGATCACTCGTGTAGTTTGTTACGATCCAATGCATTGTTTCCTGATCTTCTCTTGATTGTATTATTCTTTTTAGTTTCACATCATCCGCGAACAGGGACACCAGTGACTTGATTTCCTATGTCATGGCGTTTACATACTCAAGGAAACTGTAATGTACCAAGTACGGACCCTCATGGAACCCCATTCGTCACACCCGTCAATTTGGACACCTCTCCTCTGACAGTAAGTAAATGTTTCCTACCGGTTAAGTACTCATTGATCCACTCTAATGCTTTCCTTGTAATTCATGCCTGCTGTCCTAGATTTTGTGCCAGACACTTGTGGGGTATTGTATCGGACCCTTTCTAGCAATCCTCCCATCCCTCTCATTCTCGCCAAACTTTCGTTATCTTATCATAGAACTTTAGCAGCAGTGTGAGATAGGATTTTCGATCCCGAAAACAACTTGCCTTCCCAGGTGCTCAACTATTCTTCAACTGATAATTTTTTCCATAACCTTACTATAAAAGTTAGTGACACAGGTCTGTTGTTCAATGCCACCTACTGTATTTGTCTATTTTTTAAATTATTGTATTTTCGCTATTTTCCAGACCTCCGGCAGCTGCCCTGTTACAGTATTCAGCTACTTAAATAAAATTGTACTTGCTGTCTCACCCTCACGAGTTATCATATTAATTTTATTTTCAGTAATAACAGAGAAGTCAATCACCATAAGAAGATCTTGAAAAATTTATTCAATAACCTCATTACATCAAACTTTCTGATATGTTTTGTAAACAACTTGAGAGAGATATTACCTTCATGCTTTAAACATTAATTTGCAAACTGTAGGCTACGACACAATTACAGACAAAATGCAGTAAATACAAACTGTCAAAGATATGTTTCGCCCTTTTCTAACAATTCCTTGAGGTCTTAAAGAACACAAAAAAAAATAACTTATGAGATCAATATAAATATCCTTTTTCTTTCTTTCACACAAAATTCATAAAAAAATCCACTTTGTAATGATATTTTGTATAATAGAGTTAACATTTAATTGCTAAAATATAATTTAAATTTATAGGATTAAAAATACTGTAATAAACTAAAATAATAACAGACATTATTCTAACCTTAAAAGAAATGAGAGTAACACATTCATGCATTAATACGTAAGCACTAACATGAAAAATGTTTAGACATAAACTTTCTAATTCACTTTAAACTAGCTTTAGCAGCGTAAGTCTGTGCCTGTCAGATTGTCGTAAAAACCAAAAGCAGGCAGTCGTATCTAGTGGAATGGCCATATATAAACATTATTCTCTGACCCGCCTTGAAATATTGGTAGTAAAGCTCACAAACGGTTGACTCATAATAACATTATTACCTCCCCTGTGCACTGCATTGAAAATTTTACCCTTCATGAGATACTTCTGGAAACACACACACACACACACCCACACACACACCACACACACACACACACACACATACACACACACACACACACACACACACATACACACAAACGCAGGTGGAATTACGAATAAGTATGAGGAGTGGAATGAAAGAATAGGTGAGGTGTCCCCAGACATCATATCCGTCACAGAAGCTAAACTCAATGAGATAGTAACAGATGCAATCTTCCCACAGGGATATCAGATCTTGAGGAAAGATAGAAGGAGCAGGGGGGGAGGAGGGGTCGCACTGCTTGTAAGGAACCGTTGAAGATTCGAGGAAATGGAAGGAATGGAGGTGTGTAGAGAAAGAGACTTCATAGTAGATACCATCCAGTCTGGGGAGCACAAGATAGTCATTGCAGTGATGTATAACCCACCACAGAACTGCAGGAGGCCAGGTGAGGAATATGATGAGAACAACAGAGCGATGGTGGACACTCTGGCGGAGGTGGCAAGAAAAGCGCACATGAGCAGAGCGAAGCTACTGGTCATGGGCGATTTCAACCACAGGGAGATCGACTGGGAGAACCAAGAACCACGTGGGGGGTCCAGAAACTTGGAGAGCCAAGATGATGGACGTGGTACTGGAAAACCTGATGTACCTACATGTCAGGAACACGACCAGAGAGAGAGGATGAACCAGCAAGACTGGACCTTGTATTCACCCTGAACAGCTCAGATATTGAAGACATAACACACGAGAGCCCCCTGGGAGCCAGCGACCATATGGTGCTGAGCTTTGAGTACATTGTAGAGCTACTGGTGGAGAGGGGAAATGGTACTGAAAGAGACAAACCAGACTTTAAGAGAGGAAACTACATGGGCATGAGGAATTTCCTGCAGGAGGTTCAGTGGGAAAGGGAAATGGAAGGACAGGCAATAAATGAAATGATGGAATATGTAGGGGCAAAGTGCAAGTAGGCAGAGGAACGGTTTATACCCAGAGGAAAAAGATTAAATGGGAAGGCCAGAAAGAGCCCCTGGTTTACCCAAAGGTGCAGGAAGGCAAAGACTCAGAGTGTCAGAGAATGGAAAAGGTACAGAAGGCAAAGAACCCAAGTAAACAAAGAGATTAGTAGAAGAGCTAGAAACGAGTATGCACAGGTACGGAGGGAGGCCCAGAAACAGTACGAAAACGACATAGCATCGAATGTTAAGTCCGACCTGAAACTGATGTACAGTCACATCAGAAGGAAGACAACAGTCAAGGACCAGGTGATAAGGCTGAGGAGAGAAGATGGGAACTCACAAGTAACGATCAAGACGTATGTGAGGAGCTCAACTTGAGGTTTAAGGAAGTATTCACAGTGGAGGAAGGAAGGCAGCTGGGTAGACAGGACGGGGTGCGTCACCAACAAGGGATGTATCAAGTGCTAGAGGGCATACACATAACTGAGGAGAAGGTGAAGCAGTTACTCAGTGACCTTGATACCTCAAAGGCGATGGGTCCAGATAATATCTCCCCGTGGGTTCTTCAGGAAGGAGCTGAGGTACTGAGTGTGCCACTTACCATAATATTCAACACATCCCTTGAAACTGGGCAGCTACCTGACGTATAGAAAAAGGCCAACGTAGTCCCCATCTTTAAAACAAGGAGACAGAAAAGAGGCACTAAACTATAGACCGGTGTCACTTACGTGTATAGTGTGCAAAGTCCTGGAGAAAATCATCAGGAAAAGAATGGTGGAGAATCTGGAGCTGAACAGGATAATAAACACCAGACAGCACGGATTCCGGGAAGGCAAATCCTGTGTAACAAACCTCCTGGAGTTCTATGATAAAGTAAGAGAGGTAAGGCAAGAGAGAGAAGGGTGGGTTGATTGCATTTTCCTGGACTGCAGGATGGCCTTCGACACAGTTCCTCACATGAGATTAGTAAAGAAGTTGGAAGAACAAGCATGTATAACAGGAAGGGCATTGGAATTGATCAGGGAATATCTCACAGGGAGGCAACAATGGGTCATGGTGCGTGATGAGGTATCACAGTGGGCGCCTGTGACGAGCGGTGTACCGCAGGGTCAGTCCTAGGACATATGTTATTCTTGCATATGTAAATGGTATGACGGACTGGGATAGACTCAGAAGTGTCTCTGTCTCGCAGATGATGTGAACATTAATGAGGAGAATCACATCGGAAGAGGACCAAGCAGGACTTCAAACAGACCTGGACAAGCTTGACATCTGGTTCTAGCAACTGGCTTCTCAATTCAATCCCACCAAATGCAAAGTCCACTGAAAGGGCAAAGAAACCGCTGACAGAGTACAGGCTAGGCGTGGACAAAGGCCGAAACCTCGGCAAGTGGAGAGGACTCATGGTGGGATACTGCTCTAAGCCTTAAAATTTATGAAGGCGACCATTAGTCAGATAACTGCGGCTAACTTTTGGGACTGGGCTAGTCTTTTTTAGATTATGCGTTCCCGTGTTATCCTACAAGGAATAGTTCAAGACACTGATACACCGTGTACGTTTCCCGGCCCTACTGCATGGATGCAACACCAGTCTTGGGAACCACATGGTGAGTCAAGGGATCGTAAAGGAAACTAAGAAAGTGAGGTTTCGACAAGGTTAGTTCCACAACTTTAGGGAAAACCTTTCCTATGAAGGAAATGTTTGAGGAAAGGACCACAATACTGGATAGTGTCTCAGATGTAAGAAAAAAATAACGCATACAATTATATACTTAGCTTGCGGAAATTCTGACTTTAGTTAACAGGATAGGATGTTCTGATAGGCACGACAGATATAGCTCTGAGGCTCAGTTAGTCCAGGTTTGCATTTCTCTCTTCAACAAAGAATTTCCTTGGTAATCTAGTGACAAGATAATGTGGGGCAGGAACCATACTTAGTTTTAAGGACAAGGTTTACAAGTCTCATGGAGCAGGGAGCGGCCCATGCAGCGGACCGCTATTAGTGCGGGGTCCAGAATGAGTCTTGACAGCCTCATTGTTCAGGAAAGTGAGATCCATATACAATCTTAGAAACTTTCATATGAATTGGTGCAGAGATTTAAGTTCATCATGTGGAATAAGACTGCTCTAGTGTTACTGCCATACAGGAAGATAGGTGTAAGTAAAAGGACAAATGTTAAGCAGGACAAAATTTTACTGTGGTCAATTTTCAGCTTCTCCAGTGAGTTCTGGTTTGTCAAGATGACCGTTGACATAGCAATACAATGACACATTGAGGCATTTATAGTTCTAACTAAAGTAGTGTGATATAAGTGTGTAGGGAGTAGTTTATACATGAGAAATCAACTTCCATAGTAAGGTGATAAAACAATTACTTGGCTAGTATACAGGCAGACATATTTGGAAATAAAGCCTATCAAAATCCAACAGAAAAAACACAGCACTAATGGTCCATGACAACTTTGAGGTGCCTGTCCAGGTCACCTGGAAAGAGGCCATGGGTTTTGTGGTAATCGTGAGATGCTGAGGTCAGGGTTTAAAATCTGTGACAGCTTAATTGTGATAGTTAAACATTTGTGACTAAGGACCCCTGTCCTTCTTGAGGGTGGGGTACATGTGAAGAAGTTCTTGCTTTCGTAGGGAGCCGATTTTCTGGTTGAAGTTTGGAATACTAAAACCATGACAGATTTTCCGGTATTGTGATGTCTTCTCTGACTTGCGTTCTTTGAGATAAAATGGTTTTGTAATTCGAGCGTTGAACCAGGCATTCGAGGCGTAGATCTGCCTATGGTGCGTGCCGTGAAGGTTCTCTGCACATTTTCAAGGTCAGCAATTTCACCCGCCTTAAAAGGTGCAGTTAGTGTGCAGCAATATTCCAGCCTAGATAGAGCAAGCGATCTGTAAAGTGTCAACATGGGATTGGCATCCCTGGTTTTGAAGGTTCTCATTATCCATCCTGTCATTTTTCTAGCAGATGCTAGAAAAATTATCACTCCCAGGTCTTTGCCATTAGTTTTTCGCTCTATTGTGTGGTTGGAATTAGTTTTGTACTCCGATGAGATTTTAATTTCTTCACTTTTTCCGTATCTGAGTAATTGAAATTTCTCATCATTGAACTTCATATTGTTTTCTGCAGCCCATTTAAGGATTTGGTTTATGTCTGCTTGGAGTCTTGCAGTGTTTTCAACGGTGGACACTGTCATACAGATTCGGGTGTCATCTGCAAAGGAAGACACAGCACTGTGGCTTATATCCCTGTCTATGTCCGATATGAGGATGAGGAACAGGATGGGAGCAAGTACTGTGCCTTGTGGAACAGAGCTTTTCACAGTAGCTGCCTCAGACTTTACTCTGTTGACTACTACTCTTTGTGTTCTACTTGTTAGGAAATTATAGTTCCATCTACCAACTTTTCCTGTTATTCCTTTATCACGCATTTTGTGTGCTATTACACCATGGTCACACTTGTCAAAGGCTTTTGCAAAGTCTGTGTATATAACATCTGCATTTTGTTTGTCTTCAAGAGCATCCAGGACCTTGTCGTAGTGGTCCAGTAGTTGGGACAGACAGGAGCGGCCTGCTCTAAACCCATGCTGCCCTGGGTTGTGCAATTGATGGGTATCAAGATGAGTGGCGATCTTGCTCCTAAGAACCCTTTCAAAGATTTTTATGATATGGGACGTTAGCGCTATTAGTCTGTAGTTCTTTGCTAATGCTTTACTGCCCCCTTTGTGGAGTGGGGCTATGTCTGTTGTTTTTAGTATCTGCGGGACGACCCCAGTGTCCATGCTCCCTCTCCATAGGATGTTAAAAGCACGTGATAGGGGCATCTTGCAGTTCTTGATGAACACGGAGTTCCATGAGTCTGGGCCTGGAGCGGAGTGCATGGGCATGTCATTTATTGCCTTTTCGAAGTCATTTGGCGTCGTGGTGATGTCAGATAGGCATGCGTCTGTCAAGTTCTGTAGCACTCTCATAAAAAATCATTTAGGTTTTCGATTTTCAGTCTGGTTAGGGCTCGCTAAAAACTGAGTCATACTGGGTCTTAAGTAACTCACTCATTTCCTTGCTGTCATCTGTGTAGGACCCATCCTGTTTAAGTAGGGGCCCAATACTGGATGTTGTTCTCGACTTTGATTTTGCATAAGAAAAGAAATACTTTGGGTTTCTTTCAATTTCATTTATAGCTTTTAGTTCTTCCCGCGTTTCTTGATTCCTGTAAGATTCCTTTAGTTTTAATTCGATGTTTGTTATTTCTCTGACTAGTGTCTTCCTACGTATTTCAGATATATTGGCCTCCTGTAGCCGCTCCGTTATTCTTTGCCTTCGCCTCTCTCTTTCTAGTTTGCATCTTCTCCTCCTTTTCCTTAAGGGAATTTGCCTTGAGCAAACCTCTAGTGCCACAGAGTTAATTTGGTCTAGACATAGGTTAGGATCCGTGATGCTTAGGCTATCTTCCCAGTTTATATCATTTAGGACTTGGTTTACTTGGTCCCACATTTTGTTGATCTGGGGCTGCCCCCATGCATGTCTGGACCTCTATTATGTTGTGATCTGAGTATATTGTTTTTGATATGATGTCATTTCGTATCAGATCATCATTGTTGGTGAAGATGAGGTCCAGCGTATTATCTAATCTTGTGGGCTCTACTATATGAACTTGGTGCAGAGATTTAAAAGTTCATGCATGTGTGAATTTTCATCTGAGCTGCCTCCTAGTGTTATCTCTGCTACCACATTGTTTGCAATGTTCCTCCATTTTAGGTGCCTGAGGTTGAAATCCCCTAGTAGCAAGATGTTGGGGGCAGGAGCTGGAAGATGTTTCAGACAGTGGTCAATTTTCAGAAGCTGTTCCTGGAATTGTTGGGAAGTTGCATCCGGGGGTTTGTAGACAACCACGATGACCAGGTTTTGATTCTCGACCTTTATTGCTAATACTTCAACTACATCATTTGAGGCATTTAGTAGTTCTGAACATATAAGTAGTAGTGATATAAGTTGTAGTAGTAGTAGTAATACAATAAGATAGAACAATCAACTTGCACATGAGTAAAAGGTGATAAAAACAATTACTTGGGTAGTATTAAAACAGGTTAGACAAATATTTCTGGAAATAAATGGTATAAAATACCGACACAAGGGAAAAATAAACACAAGCAGTATAATGTGATCCTTTATTGACAACGTTTCGCCCACGCAGTGGGCTTTATCAAGTCACAGACAGATCTACCTGGAAAATGAGCAACATGGAGATATATATAGGGTACAGTCAGGTGGAGAATGCTGGGTCAGGTGGAGAAAGCTGCATGTGACAGTCTTAAAAGTAGTGTGATAGTTAAAAACATTGTGTGACTTAAAGGACCCACAGTGTACCATTCTTGAGTTCTAGGTGGGATAGCGTTGAAGAAGTTTCTTGGCAATAGGTTCAGCTATGTTGTAGAAGCCGTTGTTCTGGTTGAAGTTGTTGGATATACAAATGAGTGATGATTCTAGGATTCTTCGGTATTGCGTGTTGTCTTCTCTGGCGATGAGTCTTGCGTTTCTGTAGTTGATTAAATGTTTGTGTAAATTTCGGTGTTGAACACAGGCATTTCTTGAGACGTCAGATCTGCCTGCGTACTGGTGTTCTGAAATGCGTGTTTGTAGGTCTCTGGATGTTTCGCCAACGTATAATTTGCTGCAGCCATTGCAACACGCAATACCGAAGAATCCTAGAATCTTCACTCATCTGTATATCCAACAACTTCAACCAGAACAACGGCTTCTACAACATAGCTGAACCTATTGCCAAGAAACTTCTTCAACGCTATCCCACCTAGAACTCAAGAATGGTACACTGCAGGTCCTTTAAGTCACACAATGTTTTTAACTATCACACTACTTTTAAGACTGTCACATGCAGCTTTCTCCACCTGACCCAGCATTCTCCACCTGACTGTACCCTATATATATCTCCATGTTGCTCATTTTCCAGGTAGATCTGTCTGTGACTCGATAAAGCCCACTGCGTGGGCGAAACGTTGTCAATAAAGGATCACATTATACTGCTTATGTGTTTATTTTTCCACAAATATTTCTGTAGGAGGTTGGGAAAGAGAAGGCCTGTAGCAGTGTTCCACATCTGCGATGCGCTTGTGTGGTATTAGCAGGAGAGGCTATGTGATGGTTTACTGTTTTCAGGAGGATTCTTGCTAAGACTTCAGGGATGGTGAAGCTGCCTTTATTTTGTTTAATTGTGTTAGAAACAGGGATAAGTGCTGATTCAAGGCACTTGCATCTACGGAAATCAGTTTCTTTGATTACTAATCAGAGCGAAGGTAGATGAGTGAGGGGAATCAATGAAGGTCAAGGACTAGCATATTTCCAAGAGCAGAAAAGTAAAGAAAATAAAAGAAGACTATTAACACAACACAGGAAAAAAAATAAGATACAAGTGCTTGGTAGGTGTAGGAGGCAAGACTAGAACTGGGAAGTGGTTGGGAAGTAGTCCTTACGGTGTTTCCACACAGTATGTCGTGGTGTATACTGAAAAATAAGTGGACCCAAGACAGAGAGATAAGAGATAAGGATAGATGTGTCAGTAAATACAGTGAAAACGAAACGAAGGAGAAGCAAGGAACCAGGAGTACGCCACATTGAGAGGAAACATGGTGCAATAGCAACAGAGCAGAAACTGGACGACAGCTGCAAGACATAATGTACAAAAGCCTTTTTGTGGTTGCATGAGAGATCTGGCCCTGCAAAACTGATAGCTGAGGGTATAATCCCTGCTCTGGAGAGCTGAATATCATACATAGAGCATTTAACACATAATAAGGGAGATAAACTAGGGAAGTGACTTAGAGACGAACCGCATGCTGGTGTCACACATAGCGAGCGAGTGCAGGCGCTAAGGTCAGACAAATACACTAACGGGTAAGTAAGTTTATTCAGGAATACAGTGCATAGAGTATCATACATAGCAGCATATGTGTGGAGAACCTAGGATAGCCGGAAAGGCAGACAGAGGGGCTTATGTTATTGCTAAATTAAGGTAGGACTCAACACTTAACTGCTACAACCAAAACACACACACAGCAGGCATTGGGAAAAGTGACTGCGACCCAGTTCTTCCCCCTTCCCCCTCTGTCATCTCTCTCTCTCTACCTAGCTGTCTATCTACCCCCTCTCTCATCCTCTTCATCTTCCTTTTCCTCCTCCCCTCTCTCCCCCCTAGCCATACACCCCACCCCACCCCAAAATGCAGGCACTAACCCACACTCTCCATCACTCTGCCCCCCCTTCCTCTAACTCTCCTACCTTCCACTCTCTCTCTCTCTATCTGTCTCCCTGTCTCCTGTTACTCTTCACCTTCCATTCATATTCCTCCTCCTTCTCCTACCTCACCTTATCCCCCTCTCTCTCCCATAGCCTTTCCCTTCACATCCTTTCCCTATATTCTTGTACCCTTCCCTGTCCTTCCCCTATCTCTCTCCCCCATCTGCCACCTCCACGTACATACACAAGCACACGAACACACACGCACACACACACACACACACACACATATGTGGCCTGGTGGCTAAAGCTCTCGCTTCACGCACGGAGGGCCTGGGTTCGATTCCCGGGGGGGCGGAAACATTTTGAAGTGTTTCCTTACACACACACACATACACACATACGACAGGCCTAGTGTCTAATCGACATGTGCCTAAAACAAAATGGTAACTAACTAACACATGCATAAACACATTCATGCACATACACACACACACACATGCACACACACTCTCTCCTCCTCCACTCCCTCTTCATTTTTCTACACTCCGTTCTTGCTTAACCACCAGTTCCTCTCCAACTCTCTCCTTTTACCCCCTAATATCTCCCTGCCACTGACCCCCCCCCCCTGCACTTCATATCCTTCTTCTCCCTCCCTACCTCCCTCCCTTTTTCTCCCTACAACCTTCACACAGACTCTCAAAATAGATAAGCTTCTTTCTGTGGTAAAAAAAAAATATGTTACCCAAGAGGGCGGTGAACCAGGGGTCTGGTGGATAAACCAGGGAGGAAAGAACCTGGGAGGGAAGATTGGGAGGCAGAGCTCACAAAAGGGAAGGAAGAGTGGGGAAGGAAGCTAGAAGAGCTTGGCAAGAAAATGGAGGAGAGGATAGCTGAAGAGAGCAGGAAGTGGGGCTACAAGTCATAGCAGCAGAAGATAAAATACAGAGCTTAGAAGAGGAACTAAAAAACCTGAAACAGCTTAAAGAGACACATGACAGTACAGACAGGACATCAGGGACCTCTATATCAGTCACAGACAAGGGGACTGTAGCGAGAAAAAGAGGTATACCTCATGCAAAGGTACTATCAGACCCATGTGGGGCCCAGGAAAAAAAGAGGAGCACACTAAGAACAAATGAGAGGTCTGAAGACAATGAAGGAGCTATGCCATATGCAGAGACTTTCACAGACAACTGCAATGGCCAGGAACAGCTGAGCAGGAAAGACAGACCACTGAACATAGGGGCTTCAGCCAGGGCAGGGATTGAAGGCAGGAACGTTTCAATGGAAGGAACTAAAACACCTCAGAGGATGCAATGGGAGACACAGTGGGAAGATGAAAGGAAGAGGTCAGTTTTTGTCTACGGGCTCCAGGAAGTTGAAGGGGAAACCTACGATGAAAGAAAAACAGGAGAAAAAAGCGATTGAATGTATCATGAAAGCAATAGGTGAGGGTTACATGACCAAGATGACAAATTTTCGGAGAATTGGATGGTTTGCAAGTGAAAGAAAACAGCCTGTCATTGTAATTTTCAAGGCAGAATCAGCTCGAGCCAGGATCCTGCAGGAGAAAGCACGACTGATGGACAAACCAGAGTACCAGAGAGTGTACCTCGATCGAGACAGAACACAAGAAAGGACAATACTGAAAGAGAGGGTACAAATACAAAAGGAGGAACGAGAGGCAATGATGAAGATGAGCATAACCCAAACCCAGGTGAAAGGGCAAACACACCCTCCAGAAACACCCGCGGAAGGACTCCAACCATGACAACCCTAATGCAACTTAAACCAAAACCCACACACTGTTCCCTCTATCCCCACCCCTCAATGGGCACTCTACCCTCACCCCCCTCATCACAAACCCCACCCCCATTGCAACCCCTCATAGGCTCCCGCTCCCCCAACCCCAATATTCTCCCAGGACCACAGTGATAGAAAGGAAGTTAAAGGTTTGGTACACGAACGTGGATGGAATAACGATTAAATGTGAGGAGTGGCATGAAAGAATCAATGAGAAGCCCCCAAACATCGTAGCAGTCACAGAAACGAAACTCACGGACACAGTAACAGACAGAATCTTCCCATCTGGATATCATATCATGAGGAAAGATAGAAGGAGCATAGGGGGAGGAGTGGTTGCACTACTCATAAAAAACCGATGGGGATTTGAGGAAATGAAAGGCATATACGAGATTGGAGAAATGGATTACATAGAAGGTACAAATCAGTCTGGGGAACATAAGGTAGTTATTACAGTGATGTATAATCCACTACAGAACTGCAGGAGGCCAAGAGACGAATACAAAGAGAACAACAGAGCAATGGTGGACACACTGGCTGAGGTGGCAAGAAGAGCTCATTCGAGCAGAGCAAAGTTACTGGTTATGGGCGATGTCAACCACAGGGAGATCGATTGGGAAAACTTGGAGCCACATGAGGTCCCGAAACATGGAGAACCAAGATGTTGGATGTGGTACTGGAGAACCTCATGCATCAACATGTCAGTAACACTACCAGAGAGAGATGGGAGGATGAATCAGCAAGACTGGACCTTGTGTTCGCCCTGAGCAGTTCAGACATTGATGACATCACATATGAGAGGCCCCTTGGAGCTAGTGATCACGTGGTTCTTAGCTTTGAATATATAGTAGAGTTACAAGTGGATAGGGTAACAGGAGTTGGATGGGAAAAGCCAAACCATAAAAGGGAGGACTACACAGGTATGAGGAACTTCCTGAAGGAGGTTCAGTGGGACAGAGAATTGGTAGGAAAGTTTGGAAACGAAATGATGGAATACATAACAACAAATTGCAAGGAGACAGAGGAAAGGTTTGTTCCCAATGGCAATAGAAACAATTAGAAGACCAAAACAGGCCCTTGGTTTACTCGAAGGTGTAGTGATTAAAAAACTAAGTGCACTAGAGAATGGAAAAAGTACAGAAGGCAAAGCACCCAGGAAAATAAGGATATTAGTCGGAGAGCCAGAAACGAGTATGCACAGATGAGGAGGGAGGTCCAGCGACAGTACGAAAACGATATAGCATCGAAAGTCAAGTCTGACCCGAAACTGCTGTATAGCCTCATTAGGAGGAAGACAACAGTCAAAAACCAGGTGATCAGGCTGAGGAAAGCAGGTGTGGAACTCACAAGAAACGATCAAGAGGTATGTGAGGAGCTCAACACGAGATTCAAGGAAGTATTTACAGTGGAGACAGGAAGGACTCTGGGAGGACTGAACAGTGGGGGACACCAACAAGGAATATACAAAGTGTTGGATGAAATACACACAACTGAGGAGGAGGTGAAGAAGCTGCTCAGTGACCTTGATACCTCAAAGGCAGTGGGACAGAACATCATCTCCCTTGGGTCCTTAGAGAGGGAGAAGATACGCTGTGTGTGCCACTAACCACAATCTTCAACACATGCCTTGAAACTGGGCAACTACCTGAGGTATGGAAGACGGTAAATGTAGTTCCCATTTTCAAAAAAGGAGACAGAAAAGAGGCACTGAACTATAGACCAGTGTCACTGACGTGTAGAGTATGCAAAGTCATGGAGAAGATTATCAGGAGGAGAGTGGTGGAGCACCTGGGACGGAACAAGATTATAAAGGACAACCAGCACGGATTCACGGAAGTCAAATCCTGTGTCACAAACCTTCTAGAGTTTTATGACAAAGTAACAGAAGTAAGACACGAGAGAGAGGGGTGGGTTGATTGCATTTTCTTGGACTGCAAGAAGGCCTTCGACACAGTTCCTCACAAGAGATTAGTGCAGAAGATAGATGATCAAGCGTGTATAACAGGAAGGACACTGCAATGGATCAGAGAATACTTAACAGGGAGGCAACAACGAGTCATGGTACGTGATGAGGTATTACAGTGGGCGCCTGTGACGAGCGGGGTCCCACAGGTGTCAGTCAAAGGACCAGTGCTATTTTTGGTATATGTGAATAACATGATGGAAGGGATAGACTCAGAAGTGTCCCTTTTCGCAGATGATGTGAAGTTAATGAGAATCAAATCAGATGAGGATCAGGCAGGACTACAAAGAGACCTGGACAGGCTGGACACCTAGTCCAGCAACTGGCTTCTCAAATTTAACCCCGCCAAAAGCAAAGTCATGAAGATCGGGGAAGGGCAAAGAAGACCGCAGACAGAGTATAGGCTAGGTAGTCAAAAACTGCAAACCTCGCTCAAGGAGAAAGATCTTGAGGTGAATATAACACCGAGCACGTGTCCTGAAGTACACATCAACCAGATAACTGCTGCAGCATATGGGCGCCTGGCAAACCTGAGAATAGTATTCCGATATGTTAGTAAGGAATCGCTCAAGACACTGTACACCGTGTACGTCAGGCCCATACTAGAGTATGCAGCAAAGGTTTGCAACAAGGTTAGTTCCAGAGATAAGGGAAATGTCCTACGAAGAAAGGCTAAGGGAAATCGACCTGACGACATTGAAGGATGGGAGGATTAGTGGAGACACGATAACGACATACAAAATACTGCGTGGAATAGACAAGGTGGACAGAGACAAGATGTTCCAGATAGGGGACACAGAAACAAGGCGTCACAATTGGAAATTGAAGACTCAGATGAGTCAAAAAAAAAATTACGAAGTATTTCTTCATTCACAAAGTCGTCAGAAAGTGGAATAGTCTGGGAAGTAATGAAGTGGAGGCAGGATCCATAAATAGCTTTAATGAGAGGTATGATAAAGCTCATGGAGCTGGAAGAATGACCTAGTAGCGAACAGTGAAGAGACGGGGCCAGGAGCTGTGACTCGACCACTGCAACTACAACTAGGTGACTACACACACACAATCACACGTACATGTTCTCTCGTTTCCATACATCACTAATGCTTGCTGGTTGTGGGCTGACTGCTGCAAGACAAGCTGCAGGTGCCAGTGTGTACTCACCTCTAAGTTACATGAGTGAGGTCATATTCTGCTGGCTAGCCTGGCTTGTTACAGCAGAGTGGTAGTTAGTGCCGAGCTGAGTGGCTCTCAGTCACCTATATGAGGGTGCTCTCATACGCAGATGCTTCGATTTCTCTCCTACGGCTGACATAGAGATACTGAATTCGGGAAGATGGTTCTGTGGATCCAGTCATGATGCAACTATTCCAGGGCCAAGTGTTTCTAACTTCCTTTAACTTATGTATAGATATATTCATTGTTTTAACTCCTAAGGTTATATCATGAGAAAAAAATTCTTAATTCTTTCCCCAATACTATGGAGCTTTTTATTTTTTAAATCTTGATTATGTCCTTAAAATTATATTAAGAAGAATCAATACCCTCATTCCGCCGAAAAGATGACGTATGTTTCCAAAGTTCCATTTCATCAATTGTCTTAATAAGTTTATGTTTTAGTCCTACGTTGATGCCATTAACTTTACTTTGAGTTCTCGGAATTAAAAGTTGTTAAATTCTTTAATGACGAGACAAATGGTTATAACTTATTTTCAGATCTCACTTATTTGAATCAAAATGCCGACGCAGCAATACTTTTAAAATCCTCCAAGTATGTTCATATATGACCTAATCCTCACTTGGAACACCTCCAAAAAATCTTAATTCACTCTGCCACTGTTTTTTCTAATAATTTTATTTAAGTTATCCCTATTGAGGTAAAGTATTTTTTTTTCACTTTTAACCCAATACTGTACATCATTTGCGGTACTATAATTAACTGAACAGGACTTATTTCATATATACATGTAAACAGTTTTTTTTTTGCACATGTAAATGTCTATTATTGAATGGCACATTGAGATAGTTATAGAAGTAATGAAATTATTCATTAGCGAGGAAATATTATCTTTTATATAGGAACATGTAAAAAATAAAATTATTCATGCTGAATAAATTAATGTTATGAATTCGCCGTCCCGTTGCCAAAGCGGCAGTCAGAAACACTTGCGCAGAAGCCGCCAGCTGGCTTCGGCCTGTCTGCTTAGCAAGTGGCTTACCTACTGGCCTAGACTTTTAGGACTCACTCGCCATGGGCACAAACACCACCCATTATATGGTTTGTTTGCAATCGTGTTATTATGATTTCCTGTTGCAAAAAATGATATCGTTTCACAAAAGTGTATTCTAAGTAAATCATTAATGATTATTCACCAAATTTGACTCTTCTGGTTAATCCACAGGTGACAATAATCTTACTCTATCACTCAGTTCCCGTTATAATTTATTCCTTCATTTAATGAATAGAAGAAACAGTAAGTCAAAGGTGGTAAGCAAAGAAAAAAATAGGCAGAAATAAGAAAAAAAAGGTAGCAAGAATCAAATAATAAGGTTTAAACATTTCAGGTTTGGATTTATTGTCTTACTTTCAAAATTACATTTACGTAATCAGTTCATTTGTTGTGCAATGAATTTGATAACCTTTATTTTTCCTAAGAAACTTGCTAGAAGCTAAAGTTGAGTAGTGTTAATGAGGTAACCAAAGATAAGGAAGATCTCTGAAATTAAAAAAAAAATTAAACTTACATTCCACTCTACAAAAAAGGAATGATATAAAAACCTTATTGTTCTATAGCTTATTTTCATTTAATAATAAATGCATTTAATGTTCTTTATTCAATAAATCATCAATAGAACATCCATAAAGTCAAAAGTTTGTATCAGATTTATTCTTTTTTGTGTCAGTTCTTCGACTCCTCTGGTCACTCTCGTGTGGAGACGTGTATTGTGTCACACAAGGAGAGTTTCTCTGAGTCTCTTTCTCAGACATTCTACACAGTAGAAACCATTTTTTCTACCCCACCTGCCCAAAGAGGTAAATTCATTTAAGACATAATCTCAAATAATGTCAAGTTATATTTAATGGGGGTTCACTTATTTATATTACAAATATAAGGAGCACTAGACTCTGAATTAGGGGAGAACATTAAGATTCATATTTCACATATAATTAGACTTCACAAATAATTAGACCAGATTTATTATCCATTCTCTCCCGCTAGAGATTTTTTTGTTGAATATATTTTGAGAACGCACCTGGTTTTCAAACCTGATAATCTAAACCCTCCTTGCTCACACCTTTTGAATATTTGGACTTTCATATATGAAACTTATCACAATTTCCCTTTAGGCACGTTTATATATTTAACATTTTCATCACATTTATCGTAGAATAGTTATTATTTTACAAGGTAAAAGATTATCGGATTCGTCTTGAGTTACTATTCCCATTTTGTTTTTATAAAATCTCAGTTCGATTACACATTCTGCTATTCATTTTAATAACTCTTTATTAGTTTCTTCATTTCACGTCCATCTTTTTCCAACCATCTAAATACTATCTCACATTTTTTTTCACCAAAGTCGTCTTCTTCTTCTTTCATATATTGTTTCTTCAGCCTCAAAATTAATTTCACACTGAAATCTCTTGTTTCCTGACGTTCCTCAAAGTCTTTACTAATATGATTTTTTTGATCTGTCCTCCATTAATTTTGCGTTGCAATATTTATTTCAAACAAAACCTTTTACTCTCCTATTCCTCTATTATATTCCAATAAGGGAGAGGATTAGTGCCCCATGGCCTGGTGGCAAAAGCTTTCGCTTCACACGGTGAGGGTTCGATTTCGATTCCCAGCGAAGGGTAGAAACAATATGCGTGTTTCCTTACGCCGGTTGTCCATGTTCACCCATCAGTAATAATGGGTACCTGGGTGTTAGTCGACTGGTGTGGGTCGCATCTTGGGACAAAATTGACCTAATTTGCCCGAAACTCTCTGCATAACATACGGCTTTCTATGGAGTATGTCACTGATGTCAGGTACATGTACTTGTAGAAATAAAGATTTTATTATTATTATGATGATGATTATATTATTATTATTATTATTATTATTATTATTATTATTATTATTATTATTATTATTATTATTATTATAAGATTTGATGAACTTACGTAACTCTCATACGAAATATTTCATTAAATCATATATACATGTTCACATTTAATCCCTTTTAGTAACACTAATACTGTTGAAACCTGCTGCTCTCTCCTGCCCGTCGTCATACCTGGTAATCATCTTCCAACCTGCCAGTGACCTCGCTCATCACGTTCAAACTTGCCCTTCTCATCCCATCATACCCATAAGTGCTTTACATTATAGGATAGTTTCATTTACAAAAACAAGTTTCTCTTTACTTTCACTTAAGGATGAAGGCTACCCATCAAGTTTTTCTTCACTTTCACTTAAGGATGAAGGCTACCCATTAAGTTTTTCTTCATTTTCACTTAAGGATCAAGGCTACCCATAAAGTTTTTTTTTCATTTTCACTTAAGGATGAAGGCTACCCATCAAGTTTTTCTTCACTTTCACTTAAGGATGAAGACTACCCATCAAGTTTTTCTTCATTTTCACTTAAGGATCAAGGCTACCCATAAAGTTTTTCTTCATTTTCACTTAAGGATCAAGTCTACTCATCAAGTTTTTCTTCATTTTCACTTAAGGATCAAGGCTACCCATCAAGTTTTTCTTCACTTTCACTTAAGGATGAAGGCTACCTATCAAGTTTTTCTTCATTTTCACTTAAGGATGAAGGCTACCCATCAAGTTTTTCTTAATTTTCACTTAAGGATCAAGGCTACCCATCAAGTTTTTCTTCATTTTCACTTAAGGATCAAGGCTACAAATTAAGTTTTTCTTCATTTTCACTTAAGGATCAAGGCTACCCATCAAATTTTTCTTCATTTTCACTTAAGGATCAAGGCTACCCATCAGGTTTTTCTTCACTTTCACTTAAGGATGAAGGCTACCCATCAAGTTTTTCTTCATTTTCACTTAAGGATGAAGGCTACCTATCAAGTTTTACTTCATTTTCACTTAAGAATGAAGGCTACCCATCAAGTTTTTCTTCACTTTCAATTAAGGATCAAGGCTACCCATCAATTTTTTCTTAATTTTCACTTAATGATGAAGGCTACCCATCAAGTTTTTCTTCACTTTCAATTAAGGATGAAGGCTACCCATCAAGTTTTTCTTCACTTTCACTTAAGGATGAAGGCTACCCATCAAGTTTTTTCTTCACTTTCACTTAAGGATCAAGGCTACCCATCAAGTTTTTCTTCACTTTCACTTAAGGATCAAGGCTACCCATCAAGTTTTTCTTCACTTTCACTTAAGGATCAAGGCTACCCATCAAGTTTTTCCATTTCGTATGACATATTAAAGGTTTATATTCGCTCTGTTTAAGATTTTTTACCTTCTAGTCCTCCTGTAGTTGCCCCTCTATTTGCCATACACTACTTTTTCTTATATTATTCATTCATTTCTACAAATGTCCTAATTTGCCCCCACCAAACACAAACAAACTGTAGTTTCGTAAAAAAAAAAAAATATTTCTCCATTTTTTTTATAACAGAATAAAAATTAATTTAAAGCAAAAATAGCAAACTAAAAGCTATATATAAAAGCAAAATTTAGAGTTAATTCACACCTGTAGACGAGGTCTATATCTCATGAAAGGATTCGAAAGATCTTTTAACATAGACTCATGTAATTGTCATGATTCAACCTTTCATTCACAAGCAGAAAAAGTGATTTGTTTCCAATATTCAAAGATTTTTACTTGAAACAAATAAAGATTTAATAATTGTAATAGCTGATTATACTATACGAATAATAAAACACATAAATTATATTCCTGAGATTTGTTAGGAATCTTATTAATAAAGATCACATTTAGGCCCTACAATTATAAAAAAAAAATGAAAAGGTTTTCTAAAGAGATTAACGTCTTGATTTGCACGCAAACAACCTTTACCAAAAAAACAAAATATTGAGTGCTAAAATTAATAATAATAAAAAAATCCAATCCATATAAATCATGAAGGAATCTTGACTTGTTGCTACATCTACTTTAGCCAGAAAATTGTCAGGTGGTGAGGTCATTGTGAAAAAAAACAGATCCATTTTACCTGTCAAATTATTATTATTATTATTATTATTATTATTATTATTATTATTATTAATATGGGAGAGCGCTAAATCCGTAGGAATTATACAGCGCCTGTGGGGATGGGGATGGAAGGCATTCCGGCCCAATGCAGGGAACTGGATTACAGATCTAATTCCCTAGATCAAGAACACCTCACCAGCATCAGGAAACCTCCCTTGAGGGGGTAATCAAAAAAAAAAAAAAGTATGACGGCATTTAAATCTTCACCCAAAATATTCGATGACTGTCACAAACAATGAGTAAAGCTGATGTGGACTTTTAGCTTCATTGACCGTTTAGGAAGATTTATTGAATAAAAAACACTTAATGTATAAATGAATAAAAGTAACTAAAGAGTAATAAGCATTCTGTTTCATTACTTCTTTGTAGACTGGAATATAAGATATTTAACTAAAAATTCATTTTTTCAGTGTTGTTCATTCATTTCAGAGATCTTTATTTTTAGTAATCACATTCACTGCTTAACACTTCTAATCAGTTTCTTAGGAAAAAAAAAAGATTACCTTAATTATTTCTTAACTTTCACTTTTAGTCAGTTTATTAAGTATAATAAAGATTACGTAACTTATTGCGTAGTAAATAAACAGATTACGTAACTGAAGTTGTCTTATAATGTTACCTTATTATGTTATTCTTACATTTTCCTCTTGTCTTATTTCTGCCTCTTTATATTTCTTTTCTGATCTTTTTTATCTTAAGATTCCAAACATTAATTAAATGATGGAATAAATTTTGAGTGGAACTGCGTGAGGAAGTGATATTACCCGGAGATTAAATCAAGTGAGTCAAATTTGTCGTGTGATCATCCAAAATTAACCTTTTATTGTGCACATTGTATTATATTGTTCTGTGGAACGAAATCATTTATTTTACTGACATTTTTTCTTGTCTTCTAAATGTTTTTGAAGAATACAATTGAGGTTAAGGATGAAAAAATAAAGATAAGTCATGTTTAGTTTTATTCTGCTTGAGGCATAATTGTGTATGGGGGAGTTTGATCCGAGGAGACAGAGCATGGTCTTGGTTGGGGTCAGGGTGTTGGGAGTGGAGGGGTGAGCACTGGGATAAAGTAGGGAAGGGTAACGTGATTCGAGGATATGGAACTAGGTGAGTCTTGGGTGGTAAGGGAAGGTTGGCAGTCTTGATCCAAGGAATTGGGGCTGAGTTGGTCTTGGGTGATAGGGAGAGGGGATGTATGGGATCTTGATCCGAGAAACTTAGCAAGTTTCACCTTGGGTGGTGAGGGCTCTTGTTTCGAGCAAGTGGATCAAGGGTGAGGGATCATGGGATTTGAAAGAAGGTGTGTCGGAAGAGGGAGAATGGAGTCGAGAGGGTCGCTCTTGTTCCAAGGAGATAGAGCTAAGGGGATAGCAGTTTATAGAGGAGTAGTTAGGGACCTAATCCGAGGACTTAGAGCAGGGGATGTTATGTGAGGGAGGGAGGGAGGGAGGGGTGCTTGTGGTTAGGGGGTGGAGGAGGAGGGAGAAAGAGAGAGAACTTGATCTGAGGAGATGGAGTATGGGTGGTCTTGGGTGGGAAGTGCAGAGGTAGAGGTAGGAATAAGAGACGTGAGAGGGATGGTTTTGATCCAAGGAATTGGAGTAAGGAAAGTCTTCGACAGTAGGGAGCTGGAACCGAAGATATGGAGCAGAGATACAGGGTGAATATAATGGGTGAGTTAGAGAGATAAGTGTGCTCTTGATCCAAGGAATTTGAACAGTGATGAAGAGGGTACATGACTAGAGTGGAGTGTGAGTAGAATTATTGATAAAACTAAAGTTTCTGTCCTCTTATTCGACAGAAAACTTCTTTCCAATTCAGGGCAATCTGAAAATTTTAAAAGATTTATCTGTTGCGTTTTTTGGGTATTTTAGATTATTAGCTATTTTATAAATCTTCAAAATTTCTTCATTTTTTAATTCTGGACTGAAAATAAGCAGAGCTCTCATAAACATGGATACGAATATACAAAGTTTAACTGTATTCTCATTCACGTTTTTGAGATCTGTGTTTTTGCAGTTCAGCGTTCGTAGATGAAGAAATTTTGAAGATTAAATTTGAAATTTTGATCAAAATAATAACAGTATACTCACATATCTTAGACATGTAGTTAACACATTTAAGATGATATCAATGAAGAACAATAATCATGACACCTAATAAATTGTTTTAATGGATAAACTAATGAAACGGTAATTTTATGAAAAATTTCTTTAAAATACAAACTTAACTGAATATATGATGCAAACATACAAAATATTTATGAAAATATTACTATGTATGAGAGTATAGTTATACCAACACTCTTATATTGGTGTGAAACATGGGTGGTGAATGTTGCAACAAGGAGAAGGCTGGTGTGAATATAATGCAGAGAATTCGTAGTGTGGAAATTAGGAGGAGGTGCAGTCGAGAAGGGGTTGTTGAGGTGGTTTGAACATGTAGAGAAGAAGGAACAAAGTAGAATGACTTCGAGAGTATAAATCTGTAGTGGAGGGAAGGCGGGGTAGGGGTCGACCTAGGAAAGGTTGGAGGGAGGGGGTAATGGAGGTTTTGTGTGCGAGGGGCTTGGACTTCCAACAAGCGTGCGTGAGCATATTTTATAGGAGTGAATGGAGACAAATGGTTTTCAATACTTGACGTGCTGTTGGAGTGGAAGCAAAGTAACATTTATGAAGGGATTCAGGGAAACCTGCAGGCTGGACTTGAGTCCTAGAGATGGGAAGTACAGTGTCTGCACTCTGAAGGAGGGGTGTTAATGTTGCAGTTTTATAACTGTAGTGCAAGCATGCCTCTGGCAAGACAGTGATGGAGTGAATGATGATGAAAGTTTTTCTTTTTCGGGCCACCCTGCCTTGGTGGGAAGCGGCCGATGTGTTAATAAAAAAAAATACTATTACAAAATTATTACCAAATATAAATTTTATTGATTTCAACCCGTGTTATTTTGGACCCCCTCGTGGGAACCAAATAAAAACTCATGACGTTCTAACCAGGTCTGTGGAGTAGGAGTCCAAGTCGTGGACTCAGTAGGAGTCCAAGTCGTGGACTCGGTAGGAAGCAATTCTTGCGTTATTTGAGTAAAGAATATTTATATAATAATTAAAAAATCTCTTCTTTCACAGATAATAAATTTCTTCAAGATATATAATATTTTCAGGATGTATTTTAATTTCAAGTTCTCTTCAAATTTGAAAATATTACATATTTAAAACATGTAATATTTTCATATTTGAAAAAAAATGAAAAGCAGCAGCCTATTAAAAAAAATAACATTGGCAGAAAAAAACATGTAATGCCAAAATTAGTAGTATTAGTGGTTCTGTAAAAAGTGCATCTACAAGATCCTCAAATTTAAACAGACACTTGCAATGTTTTCATCCTAAGGTGTTACAATCCACACCAGGTTTTCCAGCATCATACCCAAGTTTTCCAGCATCATACCCAAGTTTTCCAGCATCATACCCAAGTTTTCCAGCATCATACCCAAGTTGCAGTATTTTTGACAGACAAGATGTATTGCTGCTGTTGTGTCTTATGACGTTCGACTATGAAAATATAGCTGATGGCTGCATAAACTTTGTTATACTTCGCATTATTGACACTTATGAAAATTATATTCTTGCCAAGAAACATATAATATAATTTATATGGAGATAAAAGTTACCGCAGCTGTGAGATCGAAACTTATCTTACATATTTCATTAAATATCACATATTTCGTACACTCACCAACTTTGATATATTTGTATTGCATTGTAACGCGTGTTATATCCATTTTCCTGCCTATGATATATATTTCAGAAGTACTGAATATTATTGATAAATACTCTGGAACGTAAAACTCAGTAAATCCAAGAAGTCTAAATATATGTCTTAATCTTCTCCTCGATATAATGTAGACAAAGTCTGGTGAACATTATATTTGGTTGTTTACATCAATTCCAGTCAACAATAAACTATCCTAGACGACATAACATGGAAAAAGTAGCAATTTTATTTTAGCTAAATCTAAACCTTAACAATAAAATTAAACATGAAAGCCAATTCTTTATCAAAGACAATTTTTAAAATGACAAGAAAGTATTTGAGAAAAAAATAAACTTTTGACCCTTCCAATGACCCCCCTCTTCCAGGGGTTTATAGACCTTCGGTTAAGAACCATTGATATACAGCTAACATAAAATTTAATGATTGTGTTTCCCGAGGGGTCCATCAGGTGAGCCGTCATTCCGTGCATGGCGTGTTCCACCTCATGATGCTTCAAGCCGCTCACTGATCATACTACATGATACAATATTAGCCTCGCTAACGGTAAGTGAAAATTTAGCATGAGCCTTTACTCTTCCCCCATAACTTATAACAAGCCTGAAGATTTATAGCCACCTACCAGCGTATGCTGGTATGTTTATAGCATACCTAGCCATAAGGAAAGTGAAAAGATGTCTGATTTTTTTACACATACCAATTTTACGGGTTAAGAGATGTTATCTCACCTAAGGTATGTTACCACCCCCTAAGAAGCGACCCAAAGTCATTTAATACAGAGCCAACAGGTAAAAGGAAATATGTCCAACATTTCCATGTTTGCCGGGGATCGAACCACGGGAACTCAGTATGTGAGCCGAGTGTGCTGCTTACCAAGCGTCTCCTCCACTCACACACACACGAAAGTATGGAAATCGGCTCAATTTATAGTATCGATATGGGCTAAAAAAATTGATACCAGCCGATACTTTTTAAATATTAACATTAAATGTGCTTAAAAATATCAACTTTAACACCAACTTACGATTGTGAGTTACTCATGCACTTACTCTCACACACACAAACATATACACGCACGAATACACTCACACATGGGAGAGGACACAGGCACTTACTGACACACTATCGACAAATGCCTTTCACAAATTGTAACACAACAGGCCAAGTAATAAGTAATGACTTTATCCTCTCAAAGGTATTTAATTTAACCTTCCTGTGTTATTTAATACCTATTGCGCAATAAGCATTCCCTCTTACAACCTAAGCACTGAAATTTAAATTTATCCCACATCTTTTACCCGGTACTCTCAATAGGTTAATAATTCGTACACATTCTCTTGTTTATACTGCCTACCTATTTTTAGGAACCTATTCGTCTTTCGTATATACTATGTAATATAAAACGAATGCATTCACCACTCGTAAACAATATCAACAGCTGCTATAATTTAAACATCTGTCTTAATCCCATGTTTAGCAGTTGTTTTGCCATCTTTCAGTCAACCATTACCTCATGCATTTCCCACATATTCACTGCTGGCTCTTCCTTACTTGTATGAGATGTTACAGTACTTCTGGCAACTGTCATCAACATCATTTAATATTACCTCAAAAAATAATCTCCAGTGTGTCCACTTCCTTATCTGACAAACAAAATATTTCAAAATTCCTTAAAATGTGGGATTTTCCACTAATATTTGTAATATGTGAGATGAAAAATTATTGTTAATTTCTCTCATTAATCCTCCAGTTATATTAAGAAAGACACAATCTTGCGCAGAATTAAATTATATGAAGAAAAAATAAATATAGTCAAGCATCTGAGCTAAGAAGTATACTGACATACAGAGGAAGCATCTCTTACCCCTCTCCCTCCCAGTAGACCACTATAATGGACAGTGTTACAGTGGTACACGGCCACCACTTCAACAGTCCTAGAGAGTCAGTTGCAGGACAGTGTTACAGTGGAACACGGCCGCCACTTCAACAGTCCCAGAGAGGCAGCTGCACCTGTCTAGCTACAACGTTAACCTGCAATACATGACCCACTTCCTGGAGCCCCATGTTTAGCAAGTAGTGCTGGCGGCGTTCATGGATATATTCACTATTTTATGTGACTTACCACCTAACATACAACAGTCATACAAGCTCGCATGTGTATGTGTTTATGTGAATGTGTGTGAGAATGTGTGTGTGTTGTGTGTGTGTGTGTGTGTGTGTGTGTGTGTGTGTGTGTGTGTGTGTGTGTGTGTGTGTTGTGTGTGTGTACTCACCTAGTTGTGGTTGAAGGGGTCGAGTCATAGCTCCTGGCCCTGGCCTGTGTGTATGTGTGTCAGTGTGTGTCTGTGTGTGTACTCACCTATTTGCTTACCGATTTCTTGATGTGAAGGGTGACTCACAGCTCCTGGCCCGGCCTCTTCACTGGCCGCTACTAGGTCACTCTTCCTGCTCCATAAACTTTATCGTACATCTTCTTAAAGCTATGTATGGATCATGCCTCCACTGCAGCACTCACCGGAAGCTCCACTTCCTGACAACTCTACGACTGAAGAAATGCTTCCTAACATTCCTATGACTCATCTGAGTATTTAACTTCAAGTTGTGACCCCTTGTTTCTGCTCCAGTCTCTAAAACATTCTGTCCCTGATCACCTTGTCAATTCCTCTCAGTATTTTGTATGTCGTTATCATCCTCCTCCCATCCCTCCTGTCTTCCATTGTCAGGATGATTTCACCCTCTCCTCGTAGGATATACCCCTCAGCTCCGGGACTAGTCTTGCTGCAAACCCTTGTACTTTTTCCATTTTCTTGACGTGCTTGACGAGCTGTTTGAAGTATTTTCTTACATATATAATTTCTTAGTTAAAATGCGTAAATTATCACACTTGTAATCGAGACTCCTTCTAGAAATTCATTTTACGGGAAAAGTAATCTAAATTTATATTATTTATTTTTCAAGTTGCATATGGTGCAGCATACTCCAGTATAGTCCTGGCGTACACAGTTCACAGTGTCTTGAATGACAGCTTACTCAGGTATCGAAACGCTATTCTTAGGTTTGCCAGGCGCCTATGTGCTGCATCAGTTATTTGGTTAATGTGCACCTCGTGAGATGTGCTCGGTATGTGTGAGTGTGTGTGTGTATCTGTGAGTGTCTTTTTTTGCTTACTCATTTGTACTTACCAGGACACTTCGTTGTCCAGGTCATTTTACGTCCTAACCACTCATACAACTAAGCAATTCTTCCTGACATCCCTGTGACTGTTAAGTAAAAGGACACAAATGCAACTAATGTAACATTTTATTGTGGCAACGTTCCGCTCTCCAGGAGCTTTGTCACATTAGTTGCATTTGTGTCCTTTTACTTAACATATTGTCGGTAATTCTACCAATAATTATACATCCCTGTGACTCATCATTGTTGCTATCCTTTATCTGTGCCGTTTTCAAATTTTTCCTGCCCCCAGGAGCCTCTCCCCGGCCACTTGATCACTTTACGTTTAATTTCTGGTCTTAAATATCAAGAGTTTTAGTTGGAAAAATAAACACATAAGCAGTATAATGTGATCCTTTATTGACAACGTTTCGCCCACGCAGTGGGCTTTATCGAGTCACAGAGAGATCTACCTGGAAAATGAGTAACATGAAGATATATATAGGGTATAGTCAGGTGGAGAATGCTGGGTCAGGTGGAGAAAGCTGCATGTGACAGTCTTAAAAGTAGTGTGATAGTTAAAAACATTGTGTGACTTAAAGGACCCGCAGTGTACCATTCTTGAGTTCTAGGTGGGATAGTGTTGAAGAAGTTTCTTGGCAATAGGTTCAGCTATGTTGTAGAAGCCGTTGTTCTGGTTGAAGTTGTTGGATATACAGATGAGTGATGATTCTAGGATTCTTCGGTATTGCGTGTTGTCTTCTCTGGCGATGAGTCTTGCGTTTCTGTCGTTGATTAAATGGTTGTGTAAATTTCGTTGTTGAACACAGGCATTTCTTGAGTCGTCAGATCTGCCTGCGTACTGGTGTTCTGAAATGCGTGTTTGTAGGTCTCTGGATGTTTCGCCAACGTATAATTTGCTGCAGCCATTACAAGGGATTGTGTATACCCCTGCCATGGATTGAAGTTTTTCCTGTCTGTTACTGGTAATGTCCTTGATGGTGGTGGATGTGGAGGTGGATACTCGGAATGAGGTCTTAGAAAAAATGTTGGAAACTTGTTTGGAAATGGTGTTGGTGGGAAGGACTATGTATCTCTTCTCAGCAGTGTCTTCTCTGGGTGTGTTGAAGATGTTTAATGCCCGTCGTCTGCAGTCTCTAATGAAGTGACGAGGATAGTGAAGTTTGGAAAAAACTTGTTCAATGAGGGAGCATTCTGCTTCAAGGAACTCACTGCTGCATATTCTGAGTGCGCGAAGGAAAAAGCCTATAATTACACCACGTTTAATTTTGGTGTCGTAGTGAGAGTAGAAGTGGAGAAGATCGTGTTGATTGGTAGGTTTTCGATAGACTTTAAAACGAAGTTCATGGTCAGCTTTGCAGAGAAGAACATCAAGGAAAGGAAGAGTGTTGTCGACTTCTTCTTCTAGTGTAAACTGGATTGATGGCTCAACCTGGTTGAGTTCGTGTTGGAGAGCTTGAACGTTGAAGCGTCTGGGAGTTATGATGAGAATGTCGTCAACATAACGAAGCCAGGTGACAGAAGAGGGAATAATAGTGGAAAATCGCTCGGCTTCCAAATGTTCCATATATAGGTTCGCAAGGACGGCACTAAGTGGCGATCCCATGGGTAGTCCAAAAGTTTGCTGAAAGAGTTGGTTTTCGAAAGAGAAACATGTAAAGCCTACACATAGTTCAACAAGGTCGATGAAATCGTGCCGATTAGGTAAAACTTGCGAATTTGGCTTAAATAGCAACGCTCACCTTGCCATATAAGACAAGTGAAAATTTGTGTATGCAATAATTTCGCCAAAATCATTCTGAACATAACGAAAAAAATATATTTCATTGTGTTTGTTTATTATTAAATTAATGTTAACGTATCTAAAATATATTTAGTTGGGTTAGGCTAAATTAAATTGCGCTTGTTGTAATAAGGTTAGGTAGGTTTTCAAAATTTCTCTTGGTACAAAATTATAAATTTTTACATTAACATAAATGAAAAAATATATCTTTTAAACGTATAAGAGAAATTTTAGAAAGGACTTAATTTTAGATGAGTTCTTGCTAATTGACCAGTTTTACCTAATCGCACGACATTATTTATATATATATATATATATATATATATATATATATATATATATATATATATATATATATATATATATATATAATATATAATATATATATGAATAAGAATCCAAGCGCTTTCGTGACTACTCACATTATCAAGGAACTAAAGCACTTGGAATTCTTCTATTTTTTCATAGTGGTTGTTTTGCATATTTTGATATCACCTGTTTACTGTGATGCAAGGAGGGAAGAGTATATGGAGAGAAAAAGATTGGTTAAGAGAGTGGTGAAGCAATGTAAAAAGAGAGCAAATGAGAGAGTGGGTGAGATGTTATCAACAATTTTGTTTGAAAATAAGAAAAAGTTTTGTAGTGAGAATAATAAGTTGAGGAAGCCTAGGGAACAAATGGATTTGACAGTTAAAAATAGGAGAGGAGAGTTATTAAATGGAGAGTTAGAGGTATCGGGAAGATGGAGGGAATATTTTGAGGAGTTGTTAAATGTTCATGAAAATAGGGAAGCTGTGATTTCGTGTATAAGGCAAGGAGGAATAACATCTTGTAGGAGTGTGGAAGAGCCAGTTCTGAGTGTGGGGAAAGTTCGTGAGGCAGTGGGTAGAATGAAAGGGGGTAATGCAGCTGGGATTGAGGGATAAAGATAGAAATGATAAAAGCAGGTTGGGATATAGTTTTGGAGTGGTTGGTGCTATTATTTAATAAATGTATGGAAGAGGGTAAGGTACCTAGGGATTGGCAGAGAGCATGTATTTTCCTTTGTATAAAGGCAAAGGGGACAAAGGAGAGTGCAAAATTATAGGGGAATAAGTCTGTTGAGTGTACCTGGTAAAGTGTATGGTAGAGTTATTATTGAAAGAATTAAGAGTAAGACAGAAAGCAGGATAGCAGATGAACAAGCGGGCTTTAGGAAAGGCAGGGGGTGTGTAGACCAAGTGTTTACAGTGAAACATATAGGTGAACAGTATTTGGATAAGGGTAAAGAGGTTTTTGTGGCATTTATGGATTTGGAAAAGGCGTATGATAGGATGGATAGGGGGGCAATGTGGCAGATGTTGCAGGTGAATGGAATAGGAGGTAGGTTACTGAAAGCAGTGAAGAGTTTTTATGAGGATAGTAAGGCTGAGATTAGAGTGTGTAGGAGGGAGGGGGACTATTTCCCAGTAAAAGTGGGCCTTAGACAAGGATGTGTGCTGTCACCGTGGTTGTTCAATATATTTATAGATGGGGTTGTAAGAGAAGTGAATGCGAGGGTCTTGGCAAGAGGTGTGGGGTTAAAAGATAAAGAATCAAATACAAAGTGGGAGTTGTCACAGTTGCTTTTTGCTGATGACACTGTGCTTTTGGGAGATTCTGAAGAGAGGTTGCAGAGGTTGGTGAATTAATTTTTATAGGGTGTGTAAAAGAAGAAAATTGAAAGTGAATATAGGAAAGAGTAAGGTGATGAGGATAACAAAAAGATTAGGTGACAAAAGATTGGATATCAGATTGGAGGGAGAGAGTATGGAGGAGGTGAATGTATTCAGATATTTGGGAGTGGACATGTCAGCAGATGGGTCTATGAAGGATGAGGTGAATCATAGAATTGATGAGAGGAAAAGGGTGAGTGGAGCACTTCGGAGTCTGTGGATTATTATTATTATAATCAAATAGAAGCGCTAAACCACAGGGGTTATACAGCGCTGCAGGTTATTGTAGGATGCAGGGAGAGTGGGTTGTAAGAGGGAGATGGACGATTAGTAGGGTATGGAGTGCAAGATGACGGTGGCTAGTGCAGGGGTGGAGGGTAGTAAGAGATCGAGGTAGAAGGGACTGAGGGAGGTGCTAGAGGTATAATCTTCAGAGTTTGTGTAGTAAGTCAGTTTCTGTCAAAAAGTCAATGAGAGAGTCAGGATTAAAGGAGGGTCCATCTGCAAGAAGGGAAGGTAAAGAAAGGGCCGCAGAGCGAAGACGTCGTTGGAGGTAAATTCTGCGTGCTCGTTGATAGAGTGGGCAGTCCAACAGGATATGTCGAACAGACACTGGAACCTGACAATGCTCACAGAGAGGGGCAGGGAGCCTCTCCATGAGATACCCGTGAGTAAGACGAGTGTGGCCGATACGAAGACGGGAGAGTGTAGTCTCCCAACCTCGACATTGGTGACAAGAAGAAGGCCAGAAACCTATAACCGGTTTAATAGAATGAAGTTTGTTATTCAGCAGGTCATACCAGCGTTGTTGCCAACGGGTGCGAAGGTGGGTAGCAATGACCGCAAAATAGTCCGTGAAAGGAACACCTCTATATGAAACTGGAAGGTCATGTACTGCTGACCGCGCAGCAGTGTCTGCCTGTTCATTGCCCTGTACGTCAACATGACCAGGGACCCAACAAAAGACAATATCTTTATGCTTGCTAAAGATACGGCGTAACCAAAGGTGGATACGAAGAACTAGGGGGTGAGGTGTATCAATTTTACGGATAGCCTGTAAAGCACTATGGGAGTCTGAAACGACCACAAATGGTGATACAGGCATAGATGCAATACGGATAAGTGCCACAAGAATGGCATACAATTCAGCCGTAAATATGCTAGCCGAGGGTAATAGATGCCCTCGTACGACGCTGTCCAGAAACACTGCTGCGAATCCGACGCCGTCAGATGACTT
>WNWK01011515.1:0-64168 GCA_009830355.1 Cherax destructor
CCTCAGACTTTACTCTGTTGACTACTACTCTTTGTGTTCTACATGTTAGAAATTATAGATCCATCTACCAACTTTCCTGTTATTCCTTTATCACGCATTTTGTGTGCTATTACACCATGGTCACACTTGTCAAAGGCTTTTGCAAAATCTGTGTATATAACATCTGCATTCTGTTTATCTTCTAGAGCATCCAGGACCTTGTCGTAGTGGTCCAGTAGTTGGGACAGACAGGAGCGGCCTGCTCTAAACCCATGCTGTCCTGGGTTGTGCAATTGATGGGTATCAAGATGGTGGCGATCTTGCTTCTTAGAACCCTTTCAAAGATTTTTATGATATGGGACGTTAGCAGCAAGATGTATCCTGGCTGCTAGCAGCAAGATGTATCCTGGCTGCTAGCAGCAAGATGTATCCTGGCTGCTAGCAGCAAGATGTATCCTGGCTGCTAGTAGCAAGATGTATCCTGGCTGGTAGCAGCAAGATGTATCCTGGCTGCTAGCAGCAAGATGTATCCTGGCTGCTAGCAGCAAGATGTATCCTGGCTGCTAGCAGCAAGATGTGTCCTGGCTGCTAGCAGCAAGATGTATCCTGGCTGCTAGCAGCAAGATGTATCCTGGCTGCTAGAGCAAGATGTATCCTGGCTGCTAGCAGCAAGATGTGTCCTGGCTGCTAGAGCAAGATGTATCCTGGCTGCTAGCAGCAAGATGTATCCTGGCTGCTAGTAGCAAGATGTATCCTGGCTGCTAGCAGCAAGATGTATCCTGGCTGCTAGCAGCAAGATGTATCCTGGCTGCTAGCAGCAAGATGTATCCTGGCTGCTAGTAGCAAGATGTATCCTAGCTGCTAGCAGCAAGATGTATCCTGGCTGCTAGTACAAGATGTATCCTGGCTGCTAAGCAAGATGTTCGGCAGCAGATAAGTATCCTGGCTGCTAGTAGCAAGATGTATCCTGGCTGCTAGTAGCAAGATGTATCCTGGCTGCTAGCAGCAAGATGTATCCTGGCTGCTAGCAGCAAGATGTATCCTGGCTGCTAGTAGCAAGATGTATCCTGGCTGCTAGTAGCAAGATGTATCCTGGCTGCTAGTAGCATGATGTATCCTGGCTGCTAGCAGCAAGATGTATCCTGGCTGCTAGTAGCAAGATGTATCCTGACTGCAAGCAGCAAGATGTATCCTGGCTGCTAGTACCAAGATGTATCCTGGCTGCTAGCAGCAAGATGTATCCTGGCTGCTAGCAGCAAGATGTATCCTGGCTGCTAGCAGCAAGATGTGTCCTGCCTGCTAGCAGCAAGATGTATCCTGGCTGCTAGCAGCAAGATGTATCCTGGCTGCTAGCAGCAAGATGTATCCTGGCTGCTAGTAGCAAGATGTATCCTGGCTGCTAGCAGCAAGATGTATCCTGGCTGCTAGTAGCAAGATGTATCCTGGCTGCTAGCAGCAAGATGTATCCTGGCTGCTAGAAGCAAGATGTATCCTGGCTGCTAGTAGCAAGATGTATCCTGGCTGCTAGCAGCAAGATGTATCCTGGCTGCTAGCAGCAAGATGTATCCTGGCTGCTAGTAGCAAGATGTATCCTGACTGCTAGCAGCAAGATGTATCTGGCTGCATAGCAAGATGTATCCTGGCTGCTAGCAGCAAGATGTATCCTGGCTGCTAGCAGCAAGATGTATCCTGACTGCTAGCAGCAAGATGTATCCTGGCTGCTAGCAGCAAGATGTATCCTGGCTGCTAGTAGCAAGATGTATCCTGGCTGCTAGTAGCAAGATGTATCCTGGCTGCTAGTAGCAAGATGTATCCTGGCTGCTAGCAGCAAGATATATCCTGGCTGTTAGTAGCAAGATGTATCCTGGCTGCTAGTAGCAAGATGTATCCTGGCTGCTAGCAGCAAGATGTATCTTGGCTGCTAGTAGCAAGATGTATCCTGGCTGCTAGTAGCATGATGTATCCTCGCTGCTAGCAGCAAGATGTATCCTTTCTGCTAGTAGCAAGATGTATCCTGACTGCAAGCAGCAAGATGTATCCTGGCTGCTAGTACCAAGATGTATCCTTGCTGCTAGCAGCAAGATGTATCCTGGCTGCTAGCAGCAAGATGTATCCTAACTGCTAGCAGGAAGATGTATCCTGGCTGCTAGCAGCAAGATGTGTCCTGGCTGCTAGCAGCAAGATGTATCCTGGCTGCTAGCAGCAAGATGTGTCCTGGCTGCTAGCAGCAAGATGTATCCTGGCTGCTAGTAGCAAGATGTATCCTGGCTGCTAGCAGCAAGATGTATCCTGGCTGCTAGTAGCAAGATGTGTCCTGGCTGCTAGCAGCAAGATGTGTCCTGGCTGCTAGCAGCAAGATGTATCATAGCTGCTAGAAGCAAGATGTATCCTGGCTGCTAGCAGCAAGATGTGTCCTGGCTGCTAGAAGCAAGATGTATCCTGGCTGCTAGTAGCAAGATGTGTCCTGGCTGCTAGTAGCAAGATGTATCCTGGCTGCTAGCAGCAAGATGCATCCTGGCTGCTAGCAGCAAGATGTGCCCTGGCTGCTAGCAGCAAGATGTATCCTGGCTGCTAGTTGCAAGATGTATCCTAGCTGCTAGCAGCAAGATGTATCCTGGCTGCTAGTAGCAAGATGTATCCTGGCTGCTAGCAGCAAGATGTGTCCTGGCTGCTAGCAGCAAGATGTATCCTAGCTGCTAGTAGCAAGATGTGTCCTGGCTGCTAGCAGCAAGATGTATCCTGGCTGCTAGCAGCAAGATGTATCCTGGCTGCTAGCAGCAAGATGTATCCTGGCTGCTAGTAGCAAGATGTATCCTAGCTGCTAGTAGCAAGATGTATCCTGGCTGCTAGTAGCATGATGTATCCTGGCTGCTAGCAGCAAGATGTATCCTGGCTGCTAGTAGCAAGATGTATCCTGACTGCAAGCAGCAAGATGTATCCTGGCTGCTAGTACCAAGATGTATCCTGGCTGCTAGCAGCAAGATGTATCCTGGCTGCTAGCAGCAAGATGTATCCTGGCTGCTAGCAGCAAGATGTATCCTGGCTGCTAGTAGCAAGATGTATCCTGGCTGCTAGCAGCAAGATGTGTCCTGGCTGCTAGCAGCAAGATGTATCCTGGCTGCTAGTAGCAAGATGTATCCTGGCTGCTAGCAGCAAAATGTGTCCTGGCTGCTAGCAGCAAGCTGTATCCTGGCTGCTAGTAGCAAGATGTATCCTGACTGCTAGCAGCAAGATGTATCATGGCTGCGAGTAGCAAGATGTATCCTGGCTGCTAGCAGAAAGATGTGTCCTGGCTGCTAGCAGCAATATGTATCCTGGCTGCTAGTAGCAAGATGTGTCCTGGCTGCTAGCAGCAAGATGTATCCTGGCTGCTAGCAGCAAGATGTATCCTGGCTGCTAGCAGCAAGATGTGTCCTGGCTGCTAGCAGCAAGATGTATCCTGGCTGCTAGTAGCAAGATGTATCCTGGCTGCTAGCAGCAAGATGTATCCTGGCTGCTAGTAGCAAGATGTATCCTAACTGCTAGCAGCAAGATGTGTCCTGGCTGCTAGCAGCAAGATGTATCCTGGCTGCTAGCAGCAAGATGTATCCTGTCTGCTAGCAGCAAGAGTCTGTTATCAATGGCTGGCTAGCAGCAAGATGTATCCTGGCTGCTAGCAGCAAGATGTGTCCTGGCTGCTAGTAGCAAGATGTGTCCTGGCTGCTAGCAGCAAGATGTGTCCTGGCTGCTAGTAGCAAGATGTATCCTGGCTGCTAGCAGCAAGATGTATCCTGGCTGCTAGCAGCAAGATGTATCCTAACTGCTAGTAGCAAGATGTATCCTGGCTGCTAGCAGCAAGATGTATCCTGGCTGCTAGTAGCAAGATGTATCCTGGCTGCTAGCAGCAAGATGTATCCTGGCTGCTAGTAGCAAGATGTATCCTGGCTGCTAGTAGCAAGATGTATCCTGGCTGCTACCTGGAGTCTACCTGGAGAGAATTCCAGGGGTCAACGCCCCCGCGGCCCGGTCTGTGACCAGGCCTCATGTTGGACCAGAGCCTGATCAATCAGGCTGTTACTGCTGGCCGCATGCAGTCCAACGTACGAACCACAGCCCGGCTGATCAGGTACCGACTTGAGGTGCCTGTCCAGTGCCTGCTTGAAGACAGCCAGGGGCTTGTTGGTAATCCCCCTGATGTATGCTGGGAGGCAGTTGAACAATCTTGGGCCCCTCACACTTATTGTATTGTCCCTCAACGTGCTAGTGGCACCCCTGCTCTTCATTGGGGGGATGTTACATCGCCTGCCGAGTCTTTTGCTTTCGTACGGAGTGATTTTTGTGTGCAAGTTTGGTACTAAGCCCTCGAGAATTTTCCATGTGTATATAATAATGTATCTCTCCCGCCTGCGTTCTAGAGAGTAGAGGTTTAGGAACTTCAAGCGTTCCCTGTAGTTGAGGTGGTTTATCGCACTTATGCGTGCGGTGAAGGTTCTCTGCACATTTTCAAGGTCAGCAATTTCACCCGCCTTGAAAGGTGCAGTTAGTGTGCAGCAATATTCCAGCCTAGATAGAACAAGCGATCTGTAAAGTGTCAACATGGGCTTGGCATCCCTGGTTTTGAAGGTTCTCATTATCCATCCTGTCATTTTTCGAGCAGATGCAATTGCTACATTGTTATGGTCCTTGAAGGTGAGATCCTCTGACATGATCACTCCCAGGTCTTTGACATTAGTTTTTCGCTCTATTGTGTGGTTGGAATTAGTTTTGTACTCCGATGAGATTTTAATTTCTTCACGTTTTCCGTATCTGAGTAATTGAAATTTCTCATCATTGAACTTCATATTGTTTTCTGCATCCCATTTAAAGATTTGGTTTATGTCTGCTTGGAGTCTTGCAGTGTCTTCAATGGTGGACACTGTCATACAGATTCGGGTGTCATCTGCAAAGGAAGACACAGCACTGTGGCTTATATCCCTGTAATTTCTGATATGAGGATGAGGAATAGGATGGGAGCAAGTACTGTGCCTTGTGGAACAGAGCTTTTCACAGTAGCTGCCTCAGACTTTACTCTGTTGACTACTACTCTTTGTGTTCTACATGTTAGGAAATTATAGATCCATCTACCAACTTTTCCTGTTATTCCTTTATCACGCATTTTGTGTGCTATTACACCATGGTCACACTTGTCAAAGGCTTTTGCAAAATCTGTGTATATAACATCTGCATTCTGTTTATCTTCTAGAGCATCCAGGACCTTGTCGTAGTGGTCCAGTAGTTGGGACAGACAGGAGCGGCCTGCTCTAAACCCATGCTGTCCTGGGTTGTGCAATTGATGGGTATCAAGATGGGTGGCGATCTTGCTTCTTAGAACCCTTTCAAAGATTTTTATGATATGGGACGTTAGCAGCAAGATGTATCCTGGCTGCTAGCAGCAAGATGTATCCTGGCTGCTAGCAGCAAGATGTATCCTGGCTGCTAGCAGCAAGATGTATCCTGGCTGCTAGTAGCAAGATGTATCCTGGCTGCTAGCAGCAAGATGTATCCTGGCTGCTAGTAGCAAGATGTATCCTGGCTGCTAGCAGCAAGATGTATCCTGGCTGCTAGTAGCAAGATGTGTCCTGGCTGCTAGCAGCAAGATGTGTCCTGGCTGCTAGCAGCAAGATGTATCATAGCTGCTAGAAGCAAGATGTATCCTGGCTGCTAGCAGCAAGATGTGTCCTGGCTGCTAGAAGCAAGATGTATCCTGGCTGCTAGTAGCAAGATGTGTCCTGGCTGCTAGTAGCAAGATGTATCCTGGCTGCTAGCAGCAAGATGCATCCTGGCTGCTAGCAGCAAGATGTGCCCTGGCTGCTAGCAGCAAGATGTATCCTGGCTGCTAGTTGCAAGATGTATCCTAGCTGCTAGCAGCAAGATGTATCCTGGCTGCTAGTAGCAAGATGTATCCTGGCTGCTAGCAGCAAGATGTGTCCTGGCTGCTAGCAGCAAGATGTATCCTAGCTGTTAGTAGCAAGATGTGTCCTGGCTGCTAGCAGCAAGATGTATCCTGGCTGCTAGCAGCAAGATGTATCCTGGCTGCTAGCAGCAAGATGTATCCTGGCTGCTAGTAGCAAGATGTATCCTAGCTGCTAGTAGCAAGATGTATCCTGGCTGCTAGTAGCATGATGTATCCTGGCTGCTAGCAGCAAGATGTATCCTGGCTGCTAGTAGCAAGATGTATCCTGACTGCAAGCAGCAAGATGTATCCTGGCTGCTAGTACCAAGATGTATCCTGGCTGCTAGCAGCAAGATGTATCCTGGCTGCTAGCAGCAAGATGTATCCTGGCTGCTAGCAGCAAGATGTATCCTGGCTGCTAGTAGCAAGATGTATCCTGGCTGCTAGCAGCAAGATGTGTCCTGGCTGCTAGCAGCAAGATGTATCCTGGCTGCTAGTAGCAAGATGTATCCTGGCTGCTAGCAGCAAGATGTATCCGGCTGCTAGTAGCAAGATGTATCCTGGCTGCTAGCAGCAAGATGTGTCCTGGCTGCTAGCAGCAAGATGTATCCTGGCTGCTAGTAGCAAGATGTATCCTGGCTGCTAGCAGCAAGATGTATCCTGGCTGCTAGCAGCAAGATGTATCCTGGCTGCTAGTAGCAAGATGTATCCTGACTGCTAGCAGCAAGATGTATCCTGGCTGCTAGTAGCAAGATGTATCCTGGCTGCTAGCAGAAGAGTGTAGGTCCTGGCTGCTAGCAGCAAGATGTATCCTGGCTGCTAGTAGCAAGATGTGTCCTGGCTGCTAGCAGCAAGATGTATCCTGGCTGCTAGCAGCAAGATGTATCCTGGCTGCTAGCAGCAAGATGTATCCTGGCTGCTAGCAGCAAGATGTATCCTGGCTGCTAGTAGCAAGATGTATCCTGGCTGTTAGCAGCAAGATGTATCCTGGCTGCTAGTAGCAAGATGTATCCTGCTAGTGTACAGGCAAGATGTGTCCTGGCTGCTAGCAGCAAGATGTATCCTGGCTGCTAGCAGCAAGATGTATCCTGTCTGCTAGCAGCAAGATGTGTCCTGGCTGCTAGCAGCAAGATGTATCCTGGCTGCTAGTAGCAAGATGTATCCTGGCTGCTAGTAGCAAGATGTATCCAGGCTGCTAGTAACAAGATGTATCCTGGCTGCTAGCAGCAAGATGTATCCTGGCTGCTAGTAGCAAGATGTATCCTGGCTGCTAGTAGCAAGATGTATCCTGGCTGCTAGCAGCAAGATGTATCCTGGCTGCTAGCAGCAAGATGTATCCTAACTGCTAGCAGGAAGATGTATCCTGGCTGCTAGCAGCAAGATGTGTCCTGGCTGCTAGCAGCAAGATGTATCCTGGCTGCTAGTAGCAATATGTATCCTGGCTGTTAGTAGCAAGATGTATATAGGCTGCTAGTTGCAAGATGTATCCTGGCTGCTAGCAGCAAGATGTATCCTGGCTGCTAGTAGCAAGATGTATCCTGGCTGCTAGTAGCAAGATGTATCCTGGCTGCTAACAGCAAGATGTATCCTGGCTGCTAGCAGCAAGATGTTTCATGGCTGGTAGCAGCAAGATGTATCCTGGCTGCTAGTAGCAAGATGTATCCTGGCTGCTAGCAGCAAGATGTATCCTGGCAGCTAGCAGCAAGATGTATCCTGGCTGCTAGCAGCAAGATGTGTCCTGGCTGCTAGTAGCAAGATGTGTCCTGGCTGCTAGCAGCAAGATGTGTCCTGGCTGCTAGTAGCAAGATGTATCCTGGCTGCTAGCAGCAAGATGTATCCTGGCTGCTAGCAGCAAGATGTATCCTAACTGCTAGTAGCAAGATGTATCCTGGCTGCTAGCAGCAAGATGTATCCTGGCTGCTGCAAGATGTATCCTGGCTGCTAGAGCAAGATATCCTGCTGCTGAGAAGGGAAGATGTATCCTGGCTGCAAGATGTACTGGCTGTAGCTGTCTGTAGCAAGATGTATCCTGCGTAGCAAGATGATCCCGGTAGAGCAAGATGTATCCTGGCTGCTAGCAAGGATCCTGGCGCTAGAGCAAGATGTCCTGCGCAGCAGCAAGATGTCCTGGCTGCAGGCAAGATGTATCCTGGCTGCTAAGCAAGGTCTGGCTGATAGCAGAAGTGTCTGGTGTACAGTGTCCAGTACGTGTACATGACCTGCAGTGCAAGATGTATCCTGGCTGTAGCAAGATGTATCCTGTGCAGAGATCTGCTGCTAGCAGCAAGATGTATCCTGGCTGCTAGAGCAAGATGCTCCGTATCTGAGCAAGATTTCTCTGCGCAGAGATCAGCTGCCCTGCTAAGCAAGATGTCGGTCGAGCGATGTACGTGGAGATATTGCTGTAGATTCCGCTGCAAATGTATCCTGGCCGAACGCAGAGACGCGTACAGATGTATCCGCTGTAGAAGATGTTCTGCTGCAGCAAGATGTCCGGCTCTGAGAAATCGTGCACAAAGTGTATCCTGCTGAAAAAAAAAAAAAAAAAAAAAAAAAAAAAAAAAAAAAAAAAAAAAAAAAAAAAAAAAAAAAAAAAAAAAAAAAAAAAAAAAAAAAAAAAAAAAAAAAAAAAAAAAAAAAAAAAAAAAAAAAAAAAAAAAAAAAAAAAAAAAAAAAAAAAAAAAAAAAAAAAAAAAAAAAAAAAAAAAAAAAAAAAAAAAGCTTGACAAGATGTTCCTGGCTGCTAGCGCAAGATGTATCCTGGCTGTAGTAGCAAGATGTATCCTGTGCTAGTAGCAGATGTATCCTGGCTGCTAGAGCAAGATATCTGGCTGCTAGGCAAGATATCCTGAAACTGCTAGCAGCAAGATTTCTTCACAAGATGTACCAGAGAAAGTTCTGGCTGCTAGAGCAGATGTCTGGCTGCTGAGCAGATGTATCCTGCTGCTAGACAAGTGTATCCTGCTGCAGGCAAGATGTATCCTGGCTGCTGAGCAAGATGATCTGCTGCTGCAGCAAGATTATCCTGCTGCTAGCAGCAAGATGATCTGGCTGAGAGCAGTTATCCTGGCTGTAGACAAGATGTTCCTCTGCTACAGCAAGATGTTCGCTGCTAGCAAGGTTCCTGGCTGCTGTGCAAGATCTGGCGCTCAAACCTGCTGCTAGCAGCAAGATGTACTGCTGCTAGGCAAGATGCTAGAGCAAGATGTATCCTTGCTAAGCAGAGGCATTGTTAAGCAAGTGTTCTGGTGCTAGAGCAGATGTTCCTGTGCAGAATGTATCCGGGCAAGTGTATCTGGCGCTGGCAGTGTATCTGGCGCTGAGAAGATGTACCGCTGGGCGTTTGGCCTAGCAAATTTCTGGCGCAGAGCGTCAAATACTGCTGTGCACAAGATTATCTGGCTGTAGGCAAGATATCGGCTGCTGACGACCTGGCTCTACAAGATCCTGCTGCAGCAAGATGTATCCTGGCTAGGCAATGTCTGCTGCTAGGAATGTCTGCTGCTAGAGCAAGATGATCTGGCGCCAAGAAGCTTAAGATGTCTGGCTGCTAGACAGTGTCCTGCAGCAGATGTTCTGCTGCAGAAGATATCTGTGTGGAAATTATCCTGGCTGCTGGCAAGATTTCGCTAGCATTTCTGTAGCAGATTCGCTGCGCAGATGTATGTGTAAGCAGATGTTCCTGCTGCAGACAAGATGTACCGGCAAGATGTTCTGGCTGCACAAGATGTATCCTGGCTGCTAGAGCAAGATGTATCTGCTGCAGCAGCAAGATGTATCCTGCTGCTAGAGCAAGATGTATCTGGCTGCTAGCAGCAAGATGTATCCTGGCTGCTAGCAGCAAGATGTATCCTGGCTGCTAGTAGCAAGATGTATCCTGGCTGCTAGCAGCAGATGTTCCTAGGCTGGATAGCTAGCAAGATGTATCCTGGCTGCTAGAGCAAGATGTTCCTGGTGCTAGAGCAAGATGTATCCTGGCTGCTAGCAGCAAGATGTATCTGGCTGCTAGCAGCAAGATGTATCCTGCTGCTAGAGCAAGATGTATCCTGGCTGCTAGTAGCAAGATGTATCCTGCTGCTAGCAGCAAGATGTATCCTGGCTGCTAGTAGCAAGATGTATCCTGGCTGCTAGCAGCAAGATGTATCCTGGCTGCTAGCAGCAAGATGTATCCTGGCTGCTAGCAGCAAGATGTATCCTGGCTGCTAGCAGCAAGATGTATCCTGGCTGCTAGTAGCAAGATGTATCCTGGCTGCTAGCAGCAAGATGTATCCTGGCTGCTAGTAGCAAGATGTCCTGGCTGCCTAGAGCAAGATGTTCCAAGGCTAGTAGCAAGATGTATCCTGGCTGCTAGCAGCAAGATGTATCCTGGCTGCTAGCAGCAAGATGTATCCTGGCTGCTACCTGGAGTCTACCTGGAGAGAATTCCAGGGGTCAACGCCCCCGCGGCCCGGTCTGTGACCAGGCCTCATGTTGGACCAGAGCCTGATCAATCAGGCTGTTACTGCTGGCCGCATGCAGTCCAACGTACGAACCACAGCCCGGCTGATCAGGTACCGACTTGAGGTGCCTGTCCAGTGCCTGCTTGAAGACAGCCAGGGGCTTGTTGGTAATCCCCCTGATGTATGCTGGGAGGCAGTTGAACAATCTTGGGCCCCTCACACTTATTGTATTGTCCCTCAACGTGCTAGTGGCACCCCTGCTCTTCATTGGGGGGATGTTACATCGCCTGCCGAGTCTTTTGCTTTCGTACGGAGTGATTTTTGTGTGCAAGTTTGGTACTAAGCCCTCGAGAATTTTCCATGTGTATATAATAATGTATCTCTCCCGCCTGCGTTCTAGAGAGTAGAGGTTTAGGAACTTCAAGCGTTCCCTGTAGTTGAGGTGGTTTATCGCACTTATGCGTGCGGTGAAGGTTCTCTGCACATTTTCAAGGTCAGCAATTTCACCCGCCTTGAAAGGTGCAGTTAGTGTGCAGCAATATTCCAGCCTAGATAGAACAAGCGATCTGTAAAGTGTCAACATGGGCTTGGCATCCCTGGTTTTGAAGGTTCTCATTATCCATCCTGTCATTTTCGAGCAGATGCAATTGCTACATTGTTATGGTCCTTGAAGGTGAGATCCTCTGACATGATCACTCCCAGGTCTTTGACATTAGTTTTTCGCTCTATTGTGTGGTTGGAATTAGTTTTGTACTCCGATGAGATTTTAATTTCTTCACGTTTTCCGTATCTGAGTAATTGAAATTTCTCATCATTGAACTTCATATTGTTTTCTGCATCCCATTTAAAGATTTGGTTTATGTCTGCTTGGAGTCTTGCAGTGTCTTCAATGGTGGACACTGTCATACAGATTCGGGTGTCATCTGCAAAGGAAGACACAGCACTGTGGCTTATATCCCTGTAATTTCTGATATGAGGATGAGGAATAGGATGGGAGCAAGTACTGTGCCTTGTGGAACAGAGCTTTTCACAGTAGCTGCCTCAGACTTTACTCTGTTGACTACTACTCTTTGTGTTCTACATGTTAGGAAATTATAGATCCATCTACCAACTTTTCCTGTTATTCCTTTATCACGCATTTTGTGTGCTATTACACCATGGTCACACTTGTCAAAGGCTTTTGCAAAATCTGTGTATATAACATCTGCATTCTGTTTATCTTCTAGAGCATCCAGGACCTTGTCGTAGTGGTCCAGTAGTTGGGACAGACAGGAGCGGCCTGCTCTAAACCCATGCTGTCCTGGGTTGTGCAATTGATGGGTATCAAGATGGGTGGCGATCTTGCTTCTTAGAACCCTTTCAAAGATTTTTATGATATGGGACGTTAGCAGCAAGATGTATCCTGGCTGCTAGCAGCAAGATGTATCCTGGCTGCTAGCAGCAAGATGTATCCTGGCTGCTAGCAGCAAGATGTATCCTGGCTGCTAGTAGCAAGATGTATCCTGGCTGCTAGCAGCAAGATGTATCCTGGCTGCTAGTAGCAAGATGTATCCTGGCTGCTAGTAGCAAGATGTATCCTGGCTGCTAGCAGCAAGATGTATCCTGGCTGCTAGTAGCAAGATTTATCCTTACTGCTAGTAGCAAGATGTATCCTGGCTGCTAGTAGCAAGATGTATCCTAGCTGCTAGCAGCAAGATGTATCCTCGCTGCTAGTAGCAAGATGTATCCTGGCTGCTAGCAGCAAGATGTATCCTGGCTGCTAGTAGCAAGATGTATCCTAGCTGCTAGCAGCAAGATGTATCCTGGCTGCTAGTAGCAAGATGTGTCCTGGCTGCTAGCAGCAAGATGTGTCCTGGCTGCTAGTAGCAAGATGTATCCTGGCTGCTAGTAGCAAGATGTATCCTGGCTGCTAGCAGCAAGATGTATCCTGGCTGCTAGCAGTAAGATGTATCCTGGCTGCTAGCAGCAAGATGTATCCTGGCTGCTAGTAGCAAGATGTATCCTGGCTGCTAGCAGCAAGATGTATCCTGGCTGCTAGTAGCAAGATGTATCCTGGCTGCTAGTAGCAAGATGTATCCTGGCTGCTAGCAGCAAGATGTATCCTGGCTGCTAGTAGCAAGATGTATCCTGGCTGCTAGTAGCAAGATGTATCCTGGCTGCTAGTAGCAAGATGTATCTTGGCTAATAGCAGCAAGATGTATCCTGGCTGCTAGTAGCAAGATGTATCCTGGCTGCTAGCAGCAAGATGTATCCTGGCTGCTAGTAGCAAGATGTATCCTGGCTGCTAGCAGCAAGATGTATCCTGGCTGCTAGTAGCAAGATGTATCCTAGCTGCTAGCAGCAAGATGTATCCTGGCTGCTAGTAGCAAGATGTGTCCTGGCTGCTAGCAGCAAGATGTGTCCTGGCTGCTAGCAGCAAGATGTATCCTGGCTGCTAGCAGCAAGATGTATCCTGGCTGCTAGTAGCAAGATGTATCCTGGCTGCTAGTAGCAAGATGTATCCTGGCTGCTAGTAGCAAGAAGTATACAGGCTGCTAGTAGTAAGATGTATCCTGGCTGCTAGCAGCAAGATGTATCCTGGCTGCTAGCAGCAAGATGTATCCTGGCTGCTAGTAGCAAGATGTATCCTGGCTGCTAGCAGCAAGATGTATCCTAGCTTCTAGCAGCAAGATGTATCCTGGCTGCTAGTAGCAAGATGTATCCTGGCTGCTAGTAGCAAGATGTATCCTGGCTGCTAGTAGCAAGATGTATCCTGGCTGCTAGCAGCAAGATGTATCCTGGCTGCTACACACACACACCTAGTAGCGGCCAATGAAGAGGCGGGGCAAAGAGCTGTGACTCGACCCCTGCAACCACAACTAGGTGAGTACACACACACACGTATATCAGAAAGGGCAGTGCAATGGATCAGAGAATATCTGACAGGGAGGCAACAACGAGTCATGGTACGTGACGAAGTGTCAGAGTGGGCACCTGTGGCAAGTGGGGTTCCACAGGGGTCAGTTCTAGGACCAGTGCTATTTTTGTTATATGTGAATGACATGACTTAAGGAATAGATTCAGAAGTGTCCCTGTTTGCAGATGATGTGAAGTTAATGAGGAGAATTAAATCTGATGAAGTTCAGGCAGGACTACAAAGTCGCACAGGCTAGAAGCTTGGTCCAGCAACTGGCTCCTCGAATTAAACCCCGCCAAATGCAAAGTCATGAAGATCGGGGAAGGGCAAAGAAGACCACCGCAGATAGAGTATAGGCTAGGTGGCCAAAGACTGCAAACCTCACTCAAGGAGAAAGATATTGGGGTGAGTATAACACCGAACACGTCTCCGGAAGCACACAGTGACAGGATGTTTCAGAGAGGGAACACAGAAACAAGGGGACACAACTTGAAGCTGAAGACTCAGATGAGTCAAAGGGATGTCAGGAAGCATTTCTTCAGCCACAGAGTAGTCAGGAAGTGGAATAGTCTAGAGAAAGATATAGTGGAGGCAGGAACCATACATAGTTTTAAGACAAGGTATGATAAAGCTCATGGAGCAGGGAGAGCAGAGACCCAGTAGCGGACAGCGAAGAGGCGGGGCCAGGAGCTGAGTCTCGACCCCTGCAACCACAATTAGGTGAGTAGTACAATTAGGTGAGTACATCAACCAGATAACTGGTGCAACATATGGGCGCCTGGCAAACCTGAGAATAGCGTTCCAAGACCTCAGTAAGGAATCGTTCAAGACACTGTACACAGTGTACGTCAGGAACATATTGGAGTATGCAGCACAAGTTTGGAACCCACACCTGGTCAAGCACGTCAAGAAATTAGAGAAAGTGCAAAGGTTTGCAACAAGGTTAGTTCCGGAGCTAAGGGTAATGTCCTATGAAGAAAGGTTAAGGAAATCGGCCTGACGACACTGGAAGACACTAGGTTTAGGGAAGACATGATAACGACATAGTAAATACTGCGTGGAATAGATAAGGTGGATAGAGACAGGATGTTCCAGAGATGGGACACAGAAACAAGGGGTCACAATTGGAAGTTGAAGACTCAGATGAGTCAAAGGGATGTTAGGAAGTATTTCTTCAGCCATAGTGGAATTGTCTAGCAAGTAATGTAGTGGAGGCAGGAGCCATACATAGCTTTAAGCCGAGGTATGATAAAGCTCATGAAGCAGGGAGAGAGAGGACCTAGTAGCGGTCAGTAATGAGGCGGGGCCAGGAGCGGAGTCTCGACCCCTGCAACCACAATTAGGTGAGTACAATTAGGTGAGTACACACACACACATGCCAGGACAAACACTGGAACCACTCTTACACTAAGATGATTATACATCCAGCACAAGTGTGACTTGGTTGTATCATGGTCTCCAGTTGTAGCACTACTGTCTCAGGTCACACTTCCAGAAGCTATCATGGGCTCCAGTTGTGGCACTACTGTCTCAGGTCACACTTCCAGAAGCTATCATGGGCTCCAGTTGTGGCACTACTGTCTCAGGTCACACTTCCAGAAGCTATCATGGGCTCTAGTTGTGGCACTACTGTCTCAGGTCACACTTCCAGAAGCTATCATGGGCTCCAGTTGTGGCACTACTGTCTCAGGTCACACTTCCAGAAGCTATCATGGAACATTTTCTTCTCATGGTAAGTCATGCTAAGTCATGGTAAGTCATGCTAAGTCATGGTAAGTCATGCTAAGTCATGGTAAGTCATGCTAAGTCATGGTAAGTCATGGTAAGTCATGCTAATTCATGCTAAGTCATGGCAAGTCATGCTAAGTCATGCTAAGTCATGCTAAGTCATGGTAAGTCATGCTAAGTCATGCTAAGTCATGGTAAGTCATTCAAATAAAGTGTTAATGAAGAAGCAGAATATTGGGCTGGGACTCGAACGGTAATCTAAGAAGATCCTCATTATTATTATTATTATTGTTATTATTATTATTTATTTGTTATTATTACTATTATTTTAATATAATTTTTACCATCATCAACATTATCAATTTTAATATAATAGAGAGAACCGCTGAAAAACAAATGAAGTACAGCTGAGAGGAACTAAGATGCAACAAGTTAGATCTGAGGAGGAGGAGGATAAGGAGGAGGAGGAGGATAAGGAGGAGGAGGAGGATAAGAAGGAGGAGGAGGATAAGGAGGAGGAGGAGGATAAAGAGGAGGAGGAGGATAAGGAGGAGGAGGAGGAGGAGGAGGAGGAAGAGGAGGAGGAGGAGGAGGAAGAGGAGGAGGAGGAGGAGGAGGAGGAGGAGGAGGAAGAGGAGGAAGAGGAGGAGGAGGATAAGGAGAAGGAAGAGGAGGAGGAGGATAAGGAGGAGGAAGAGGAGGAGGAGGATAGGTCCAATTAGATCATTAGAATTTCTCCGGCATCCAGCCAGGACCTTTGATGAGTTATTTACTCACAGTATTTAACCGAATATGGGCATACAGTGTTGAGAAATAACAAGTATTTGAAAAATATACAGTCACAATAGGACACACAAGTATGCATTCAATTTTTTAGACCTCTCCCGCATCGCTCAGGTGGATGTACTGAAGCTGTCAAGGTCTACAAGAAGATATTCCTTTACCCTTGAGAAATAAAGCAATTAGTGTGACATGGTCTCCAATGACAAAGTTTTGAGCGCCCAGGAGATGCTAGAGTAAGAGCCAGCTGGTAAGAACACATTACGATGCCCATATTGAGCAGAAATCATACAATTATATTATAACCTATCCGAACACACTATTCCTAGCCCCGACCAACCCAATAGAAGTTTCACTTATAGTTTCACATTAAAAAACAAGGCAGGTGACCTAAATAACTTACCACCTTATATATACAAAAAAGCCTCTCAAGTTCTCTCACCAATTATTGCAACACTCTTTAACAAATCCATCGAATCCTCTACCTTCCCATCAATACTCAAAATAGCGAGGGTCACCCCAATACATAAAGGAGGAGATCAAACAGACCTGAATAACTACAGGCCGGTATCTAACTTACCCCTTCTCTCCAAAATCTTTGAAAAATTAATTCATAGACAAATATATTCCTACCTCACCTCCAACAACGTACTCAACCACTGTCAATTTGGATTCAGGCCTAATATTAATACAAATGATGCCATTATACACATGTTAGAAATAATTTACACCGCTCTCGAGAAAAAAGAAATTCCAGTGGGAATCTTCATTGATTTACGTAAAGCTTTTGATACAGTTGACCATGATCTGTTACACCTAAAATTATCACACTATGGTATAAGAGGGCACTCCCTCAACTACCTAAAATCATACCTTAGGAACAGAAATCAATATGTGTACACAAATGGAGCTAACTCTACCGCGCAAACTATTACAGTAGGTGTTCCACAGGGAAGTGTTCTTGGCCCACTTCTCTTTCTCATTTACATTAACGACCTACCAAATGCATCTCAACTACTCAAACCCATACTATTTACGTTATCTCGCACCCAAGCCCAGACATACTAGCCAACACTGTAAATGCTGAATTACAGAAAATATCTACCTGGATGATGACTAACAAACCTACTCTCAATATTGATAAAACCTATTTTATTCAGTTTGGGAACAGAGCTACAAACGCACCACTTAACATAATGATAAACGGGTCCCCTATCACAAAACTCACAGAGGGAAAATTTTTAGGAATCCATCTTGACAGTGGCCTAAAATTTCAGACGCATATACAACAAGACTCACGAAATCGTAATGACACGATTGCAAACAAACCATACCGCGGGTTCGAACCCAACCCGTGGTATGGTTTACATATACAACAAATTTCCAAGAAAGTCTCAAAGACCGTGGGAATACTATCCAAGATACGGTACTATGTTCCATAACCAGCTATCCTTACCCTATATCACTCACTCATTTACCCCTACCTCATCTATGGAATCTGCGCATGGGGCTCAACATCAATAATTCATCTCAGACCATTAATAACACAACAAAAGGCAGCAGTTAGAATGATAACAAATTCACAATCCAGACAACATACTCCACCAATATTAAAAAATCTAAACTTACTCACCATACAAGACATCCATACTTTTTACTGTGCCTATTACATACATAGAACACTCTATGCAAATATTAACCCACCACTCAAACTTTTCCTTACCGACTTTAACAGGACACATGACTATAACACTAGACACAGATCACTCCTCGATGTTCCCCGTGTCCATCTAACACTATGTAAAAACTCAATGCATATAAAAGGCACGAAAATTTGGAATTCATTACCTGTGATTGCCAAAGAAACCCTACCTGTACCCCAATTCAAAACGATGCTAAAACCACCTTCTCACCCAAACCTAAATGCTCAATATCAAACATTCCCAACAAAGTTGATTAATCAGCAACTGAATCTTCAGGTTCAGACAGAACTTTAGAAGGCTAGAAAGGAGAGGAGTATAAGCGTTGAACACGACAGCTCAGTTTCAGTATTTTAAAATTCAAGACCATTAGGTACAGAATATTATGTATATAATTTCCTGTACAAAAAGGAAGCCAACCAAAACGATGGTGGAACCTGCCAACAATGACTGGAAGCTGATGGGAAGGAATGAGTTGATGCTAAAGATGAGGACGATCCAGGATACTGCAGTGGAGTCTACAAATTCCTTCTCTTTGCTGCCTGATGAATGCAGGTCGGCCATTGAGAACATCCCAGTGACGACCACTAAGTGAAGGTTACAATGTTGTTGTTGTGGAGGATTCTGAAGGTAAGTTAATGGACAAGGCTATTGTTGTTAAAGAGAGAAGGAGGCAGAGGTGTGCTTTCTGGAACATGGATGCAGGATATTATTTGCCAACTTAAAGACATCATGGCTGGTAATGGGGGTCATTATTACCTGTCTCGTTGCTGGTATCATTGATGTTGGCAAGTGTAATAGTGAGGATGTAATTAGGATGTATAGGACAGTTATATGCATAATTAAGAAGGAAAGGATCCCTGTAATGTAATTCATTCTGCCTAAGATGGAAGCTGGAAGTAAATGACTGTCAAGAGCAATTTTTTTTTTATTTTATTTAAAACAGTACATACAATACATGTCATGACAAAATCGCATATTGAAACATATACATAAGCTCCTCACCCTACCAGAAAACGAAACACAAATATAATCAATCTCCTTCATATTAACCTATTTACTAGGTTGTCTTATCTTTACTGGAAAATATCAGAATACAACTACAAACTGCAGCAAAACTATACACAAAACAAAAACTGCCTTTACCTAACCACACCTCAATACCCATCTCCCTGCTCACACATGTTACAAAAATTAAACACCACAACTGCCTTAATAAAAATTAAAAATCATATTACATTCCATACACACATGAACAATACTGTCTCTGCAAAAGTCTTACCCAATCAGTCCGAAGACTTGGTATCACTGTAATACACCAAATAACATGAAACCATTACAGCTCTACCATGTACACTTCTAAACCCACTTCCATTCCCTTTTTTATTTTTTTTCCTTTTTTTTTTGAAATACTCTTCCGAGTCAGACGTAAGTCATAATTCAAGTCACAAACAACATCTTATTAAACTTGTAATTGTGTACTATCCTAACTCCCCCCCCCCCTTTTTTTTTTTTATTTAAACATATCTCAATACAGCTGTAAAACCTCATCCATATTATATACAAAACAATTTTTCCTTTGACCTGACAACACCTCGAACAAAATCCCAACACCCTACACACACATTACTAATATTAATCAATCTTAACTGTCATTACAATGTAAGACACCACTATATTACATTCAACGATCACATAAGATCTAAAAGCTAACTCTTCAAACGTCTGGAGCCTTACCTAACCTACTGCTGTATACCACAACAGTGCTCCTAGAACCTGGTGCATATCAAATAAAACCTCCCCATACTCATACATTTCAAGGTTTACCACCACCATGTCATGCTTGAACCTTATGACATTCCCTGTGTATGACACAGACAAAACACAAGAATTACCCCGGTGGTATCTGAAAAAGTTAACACAAAGGAAAATAATATTTTCTCCACCCACACACACGCACCCAACATACATCCAAACACCTGCCATACGTGACACAATGTCCATACACCAACACACGGATCTCACTCACACAGGCGGCATCTCTAATAGTGATCTTCCAATATATATATATATTGTTTTTCCTTTAATTTAGTCAACAAGGTTTGCTTTGACTCACAAACCCCTAAGAGATTATGATGACGCCGTCAGTTAGAAAACAGGCAAGCTTCCCCTTATGCTCCCAACACCCCCCCTTCCCCCAACAACCCTTTTTCGCCAACCTCACTAACTACTGATTAACAAAACCAATTTTTTTTTTTTTTTTTATTAATTATCATTGAAAGCAGAGCACCTGAAACCTAAAGCATCAACAACAAACCATCCTCATTTCCCTTACACCCCTGCTACCCTAATAAAACCATACCTCACACACCTCATGTTGGTCCCTCACCCCCTCCCCAACAATAACGCAACCGTGATGTTCCTATAACCCAAAACGCCTTACACCACCTTCCTGCATACACCTCTTGATTACGACATCTTGTCCTATAGAAACCTGCCGCCATAGCTCTAATACGGACAGCGCCCTGCTCTCTCTCATGCACCACAAGATGTAAATGTACTCCACCACTATATATGCCACCGCCCTTCTTACATCCTCAGGACACGCCTCAACATCCAAACTTAACGCCCTAAGGGTTGACAAACCCCCGCCCCTACCCTTTTCAAAACCCCACTAAACCATTCCCTCACCCCCCAACTCCTCACAAAAGTAAATAAGTGATACGCAGTTCAAGCCCACCGCATTTCAGGCACAACCCCTCCCTTATTATGCCCATTCTCCACAATTGTGCCCTTGATGCCAAAATGCCTAATAAAAACCTAACCCTGTTTCCCTTACCCTAGGTGGTATCGCAGCCTCTTCATCCAATACCACACCAATTTCCATATACATTGGATAAATCCCTGATCCCTGCACTATCTCTTTCTCCCCCTACCTATCCAACTTACTCACCTTCACCCTACCTGGCACCCTGACAACTGAAAGGTATCTCAAAATATCCTCCCAATACAATAAATCTCTACCCTTCCACCACCTACGTACCTCCTCATAACCCCTCCCCACTCGCCTGCCCCCTTCCCCCCTACTAAAAATTCCTGTTTTACATATATACTTTGAAGCCTTCTCCTCAATGGTATCAACCCCATACCCCTATGGCCCCCACTGATCCTCTTCTTGGCCAAATGTATCTATAAACCCTTACCATCAACCTTCTTATGTCACACTCCCGTAGAGGATAAACAGTCGCCACAAACCACAGTTTACTATAAATTAGAGCATTCACTACCACTGCTCTTTGTAACAACGTTACCTCTCCATGACTGAAACCACTTAACCTACCTAGCGCTTTGTTCACCACTAACTCCAATTTAAGTCCCTTGCCAACTGACTATTATGACTAAAAATGACCCCACATATTTTTAAGCTATCAACACACATCCACCCACCCCTACTTCCCAACGGCCCACCCACCCACGAACCTACCTCCAACAACCTAGATTTCGCTCTATTGATGCCCATCAGTAGCCCCTCCAAACACCTCTATAATCTTATTAACATTTCCTAAACCCTCACTACTCCCCACCATAATTGTAGTGTCATCAACATAACCTACTATGCCCGTTTCACAACCCCACTTTTCATCCCCATCCCATACCCTCACGAACCAACCTATAAAAGGGGTCTTGCAGACACCCAAAAAGGATCTGAGATAGGGGACAACCCTGCCTCAGACCCCTTTCAAACCTCACCTGAACCCCTAACCTGCCATTAACCTGGACCCTCCAAGGCCCCATCATACAAGGTTCTTACCCACCTAACAATTTCCCCGCCAAACCCCTGCCTCCCTAAGATCTCATATAACATCTCCTATCTACACTATCGTACGCCGTTTCCCAATCAACCCCAGAACCCCTCCCCTTCCTTCTGTTCCACGAAAGTCTTAATTCTTCTATGCCCCGTCCTAATACTACGTCCTGGTATACCAAACTGACCGTCCTCTAAAACCTTCTCCAACACCCTTTTCATCCTATTCGCTAATATCTTGGCAAAAATCTTGTAATCAGAACATAACAAAGTTATTGCCCTATACCCTCTCAAAACATCACTGTCCTTGCCTTTTGGTACTAACACCACCACCCCAGTCCTCTGCACCTCATCCATCGTACCCCTATCCTTCATTTGATTCAGCACCTTTACTAAAACATCCTTCAAAACATCCCAATGACATACGTAGAAATCCCCAGGTAACCCATCCACCCCAGGTGCCTTCCCCATGCATAACCCTTGCACTGCTTGCCATACCTCTTCAATCGTTATTCTTCCACCTAACCCCTTCCTATCCTCCTCCCTAACCTCTCCTGAATGCTCTCTAACACAATCCCCTACAAACCTCATCCTCACTCTACCCATGAACTTATTCTGAAACCAATACCTCGCATAAGCACACATCCCATCCGTAGTTCTTAACACCTGACCTGTATGATAACCCCCAATCTCCTCCTCTACCTTCAACGCCGTTATTGTCATTCCTGTTCTACGTGTCCTAAATCTCCTCAAAACAGTACCTGATGGCCTATCACCCCATAACACCTCTTCTAATTGACTACGAACCCTTATCGCCCTAAAAACTTCATTCTGAATATCCTTTAGTCTACCCTTAAGATACGCTATTTCCTGTTGATGACACCCTCCTCCTCCACCACTATAACAATCCCGTAACCTCCCTTCCAAATATCTCTGTAACCCATACCTATACCTAGCCTCCTCAACTCCTTCACGCCTATAATAACCTCGCACTGCCTCCTTTGCCATCAAATTCCACCACTTCCCAATGTCACAAATGCCCCTACCCCCACCCCAGAACTCCTCCCACCAAGCCTCGAAACCCTCACGATCCCCCTCTCTTTTCAGCAAACTAACATTCAACCTCCACAAGTCTGAATAATATTTAACAGCACCCACCCACCCCAACACAGCCACCACACCCCTATGATCTGAAAACCCAACATCTATATTACACACCTCTTCCACATTTATACTTGAAGACACGTACACCCTATCCAACCGTGCTGCATATCCTTTCCGAATAAACGTATGTTCTACCATAACCTGTCTACCATCTACTACATCCCTAACCCCTACTGCCCCTAACAAGTCCCTCAACACTGCTAGCACACAACCTGCTCCTCTCGGTTCTACGTCATTCCTCCTAATAACACAATTCCAGTCTCCTGCGATCACCATTATCGCAGGAAGACCCCTTAATGCATAAACTAAATAATCCCTCACGAAATCCCCCTTGATACTAGGCACATTAACCGCTGGCATATACACACCCAGAAAACAAACCGAAATGTCACCCCAAACCCCCTCTACCCTTACAATCCGCCCCCCTCCTACCTCCTCCCACGACCTCAAATGAAAAGGGCAGGATTCCCTAATACCTACCAAAGCCCCTCCCTTGAAAAGTTCCGAACTTCCTGTATATAAATTAAATCCCTTTAACTTCAATTCCCTACCACACCTATAATTGTGTTCTTGGAGGAAACAAACATCAATACCCTCTCTCCTCAAAATACTCTCAACCCACATCCTCTTGACCTCCGCTCTGAGGCCATTAACATTCATACTTAAACACTTAAATTCTTTAAAGGTGGTTTCCCTCGTGCTTCGTTACTCGTGCTCCACCTGCATTGACAAAGTACCCACCCCCCTGGGCCCTCCTCCCACCTTGTCTACACGCTTCTCCTTTACTCCTCCCTCTCATTCCTATCCCTTTCTGCTAACACTTTCTTCCCTGTTTTCTGGGCCGGCGTCAACACATCATCTTCCACAGAACCACTAGATCTCTTACGAGATTCTCCTGCCACCTCCATGATCTCTTCAGACACTGCACTGTCTACATTGTCCTCCTCATGAACTTCCGCCTCTACCACACACACGCTCACCTCATTACCACTCTCTCCACAACCACTCTTACTCACGTCATCACTCAGCTCTTCGCCCAGACTTTCCATTACTTCCGGGTTATTCTGCAGCTCATACTCCTCGCCCACGGATGGTGGACTATCAATCAACTTCCTTAGATCCTCCAACATAGGATCTGTCAATTCCACCAAATCATTGCCATCCTCCTGTCCGATGGCGACTGTAGAATCCTGCACCTCCTCTTGACATGTCTCAGGAGGTAATGTCACCACCAACTCCTCCGCTTGCTCCATCTCATCGCTCCATCGACGTGCTCCTCCATCCTTACGCCCTGGAGAAGACCCATTCCTCTCCATGTCACTGGAAAGGCCATCCACACCAATCCCCCTCACCTCCTCTCCACGTCGTTGCTGGGGTAACTGTCCTTGTCTCTCACAAGCCACCGCCAAATGCCCCACCTGTCCACATAGCCGGCATGTCCTCACTTGCCCTGCATATGTCACATATACTTGTGTACGAAAGAGGGGCATCAATACATATGATGGTATAGGCATCCTCAATGACATCTTCAGACTGTATGATCCTTCTGGCAATCCTGCGTAGGCACCCTGTTCCCACCTACCGACAGTTGCCGCATGAATCACCCCATAGGCCTTGAACACATCTCTCACATCTTCTTCATAAGCCTCAAATGGACAATTACGAATCCGTATCCACTTGTATGTCGCAGATACGTCCCTCAGCCGCACCTCCAATCCTTCCCTCACAACCATCCTCTTGTCTTGATAATCGTCAACAGCTCTTCCGTAGACACCACTCGATGAGAATTTCACAAACACTCTTGTTGCTCCATTCAGTGATATCCCATAAATATCTGAAGTGGCAAATCCATATTTATCACGTAGAATGGCAGGTAAGAGATCGTCTGCATTTGAAGGGTAAATGGCCCCAGCGAGCACCTCAATACACACTGTATTTACTCTCCTTCTGTATGACTCGGCCATTGCTGAGAAAATGAAGTTGTCAAAGCTGGCCACCAGAGGCGCCTGACAGCACACCCTCACACCACAGTGGTCGGGCAGCAACTATGACTAACCACGCCCGACCTCACTGTAAGTATGTACTTCACAGCTGCTCGGATCTTCATTATTTTATGTTCAAGAGCTTCACTCTTTAATTTGTTTGGAGCTTCACTCATGTTGAGCAACATTAACTTCTGCTCTGCCCTGCCTTGGTTTTTGGTAAAGTTATTTATTACAGTTTCACCATTTCTTTTAAAGGCCTTATGCCTACTATGTAAATTAATGCTAGAGTGGTGAGTAATTCTTGTGGTTTCTTTCAGTCCTCTGTTTCCGCTCGGATCATCGGATTCAAGGCTGAGTGGGGGGCCAGCGTACTCACCAAGTGAGAAACAGAGTTACACCACCAATTCTTCGCTACACCAGTAGTTCCTAAGTCCACACTAGAAACCTCAGGCAACTGTACAGTACCAGGGGACAACTTTCACCTGAGTCCCTGACATCATTTGTGACATTGTGGATGTTGGAAACTGATGGATTTGTGGAAAACATCGAGGCAACAACAACAACAACACCACCACCACGGAGTCTAACATGGATTCATTGCTTCTGTATTAACAAGAACAACACATGTATATAGGTAGCTTTGGATCAGATATATATATTTTTTGTTATCATTTTTCTTAAGATAGGATTATTATAATCATTTACGTATTTATTATTTAAATTTCATTATTAAAATAAAGTGATTTTTCTTGTTATTATTGTCTTTTTCTATTATACTTTTCCTAAGAAGATTGGCGACAACCTTCACAACTACTAAATCTCCATATTTGACTGAAGAAGCCAACTGTGTAGGAGCAACGTTTCATCAATAAAGATAACCATCTGTTGAACATGTGTCTTAACCATCAACTTGTCGGTATTTTATACCATTTTCAACATAACTTGTCTATACTGTCGCTTTAACTTCACTTTGTTCCAGATTATGGAGCGAAACTCTTCTCCAAGCTGAGGGACTGACCCCCTCAAAACTACCGTCTTCAAGGATGGTGGACTGATTACATCGTCTTTACATCTACTGCTTTTCCTGCCTCTTCTGTATTTGAAATGTTTTGCAATAAAGGTACTTAACTATTGCACATGTCTTACTTATCACTTCTGAACCAGACAGATAATCTTTGATCGAGATATTAAACACAAAATGCCTTATCTAAAAACATCTTGACCTCACCTTCACCGATGTCACTTGACCTCACCTACAAAAGCTTCTAACGTGACCTATCCCAGAGTCACCCATAGTGACGCTTCACCTCACTTTCCCATATGCTTTATATATTATGGGTCTAATGTATTCCGTGTATAATAAAGCAGTAAAAGGGTGAAACTTCGTATTAGGAAAAGGTTTCTTTATTAAAAGTGTCGTTATACAACTATCTGCCGGTGCTTAGTCATTCGTTTGCAGAATTAAGTGGGAGTGAACCGGTTCACAGTAAGCTAGAGTAGAGATCAAGAGCTGGAATTGGACCCTTTTAGCAACAAAAAAATTAATATAAATGAGTACTCCTGTAACATATACGCGCGTGCGCCCCCACACGCGCCAGTGAAGCCCAGTAGCGGCCAGTGAAGAGGCGGGGCCAGGAGCTATGACTCGACCCCTGCAACCACAACTAGGTGAGTACACACACACATATGGGCGCCTAGCAAACCAAAGAATAGCATTCCGACATCTCAGTAAGGAATCGTTCAGGACCCTGTACACCATCTATGTTAGGCTTATATTGGAGAATGCAGCACCAGTTTGGAACCCACGCCTAGGTAAGCACGTAAACCAGGTAAAGACGAAAACCCGACAGAACTACAAAGGGATCTGGACAGGCTGCAGGCGTGGTCCAGCAACTGGCTCCTGGAGTTCAACCCCACCAAATGTAAACTCATGAAGATTGGGGAACCGCAGACGGAGTTCAGTCTAGGGGGACAGAGACAACAAACCTCTCTCAAGGAAAAGGATCTTGGGGTGAGTATAACACCGAGAACATCTCCGGAGGCACACATCAACCAAATAACTGCTGCAGCATACGGGCGCTTAGCAAACCTAAGAACAGCATTCCCACATCTTAATAAGGAATCGTTCAGGACCCTGTACACTGTGTACGTTAAGCCCATAATGGAGTATGCAGCACCAGTTTGGAACCCACATCTAAGCAATCACGTAAGAAACCTAGAGAAATTGGAAAGGTTTGCAACATGACTAGTCCCAGAGCTAAAGGGTATGTCCTACGAGGAGAGATTAAGGGAAATCGACCTGACGACACTGGAAGACAGGAGAGATAGGGGAATATGATAACGACATATAAAATACTGAGAGGAATCGTCAAGGTGGACAGAGACATGATGTTTCAGAGATGGGACACAGCAACAAGGGGTCACTGTTGGAAGTTAAAGACTCAGATGAATCACAGGGATTTTAGGAAGTATTTCTTCAGTCAAAGAGTTGTCAGGAAGTGGAATAGTCTGGGAAATGATGTAGTGGAGGCAGGATCCATACATAGCTCTAAGAAGAGACACGATAAAGCTCATGGAGAAGGAAGAATGACCTAGTAGCGACTAGTGAAAAGGCGGGACCAGGAGCTTTGAATCGACCCCTGCAACCACAACTAGGTGAGTACACACACAGCCTCATACACAGTAAGAAACCAATATTTGCCGAGTCCTTCATCAGTGAGTTAAACAAAAATATACCCGAATAGAGCCAAGAGAATCCCCCATGATTTGTGGGCAGCCATAAACTGGACCCACGCTACATAATTATCACCAATGCCTCAAATGATGTAGTTGAAGTATTAGCAATAACGGTCGAGAATCAAAACCTGGTCATCGTGGTTGTCTACAAGCCCCCGAATGCAACGTCCCAACAATTCCAGGAACAGCTTAAGAAAATTGACCACTGTCTGGAAAATCTTCCAGCTCCTGCCCCCAACATCTTGCTACTGGGGGATTTCAACCTCAGGCACCTAAAATGGAGGAACATTGCAAACAATGTGGTAGCAGAGATAACACCAGGAGGCAGCTCAGATGAAAATTCACACATGCATGAACTTTTAAATCTCTACACCAAATTCACCTTAAACCAGCAAATAGTAGAGCCCACAAGATTAGAGAATACGCTGGACCTCATCTTCACCAACAATGATGATCTGATACGAAATGTCATCATATCAAAAACAATATACTCAGATCACAACATAATAGAGGTCCAGACATGCATGCGGGGAGCCCCAGATCAACAAAATGTGATCAGCCGCAAGGGAGCTTTCTCCAAATTCAACTTCAATAACAAAAACATAAGGTGGGACCAAGTAAACCAAGTCCTAAATGATATAAACTGGGAAGATTGCCTAAGCATCACGGATCCCAACCTATGTCTAGAACAAATTAACTCTGTGGTACTTGAGGTTTGCTCAAGGCAAATTCCCTTAAGGAAAAGAAGGAGAAGATGCAAACTAGAAAGAGAGAGGCGCTCCCTATACAGGCGAAGGCAAAGAATAACTGAGCGGCTACAGAAGGCCAATAGCAAACATCGAATTAAAACTAAAGGAATCTTACAGGAATCAAGAGACACGGGAAGAAGTAAAAGCCATAAATGAAATTGAAAGAAGCCCTAAGTATTTCTTTTCCTATGCAAAATCAAAGTCGAGAACAACAACCAGTATTGGGCCCCTACTTAAACGGGATGGGTCCTACACAGATGACAGCAAGGAAATGAGTGAGTTACTTAAATCCCAGTATGACTCAGTCTTTAGCGAGCCACTAACCAGACTGAAAATCGAAAACCTAAATGATTTTTTATGAGAGTGCCACAGAACTTGACAGACGCATGCCTTTCTGACATCACCACGACGCCAAATGACTTCGAAAAGGCAATAAATGACATGCCCATGCACTCCGTTCCAGGCCCAGACTCGTGGAACTCTATGTTCATCAAGAACTGCAAGAAGCCCCTATCACATGCTTTTAACATCCTATGGAGAGGGAGCATGGACACTGGGATCGTCCAGCAGCTACTAAAAAGAACAGACATAGCCCCGCTCCACAAAGGGGAAGTAAAGCAATAGCAAAGAACTACAGACCAATTGCGCTAACGTCCCATATCATAAAAATCTTTGAAAGTTTTCTAAGAAGCAAGATCGCCACCCATCTTGATACCCATCAATTGCACAACCCAGGACAGCATGGGTTTAGAGCAGGCCGCTCCTGTCTGTCCCAACTACTGGACCACTACGACAAGGTATTGGATGCTCTAGAAGATAAACAGAATGCAGATGTTATATACACAGATTTTGCAAAAGCCTTTGACAAGTGTGACCATGGTGTAATAGCACACAAAATGTGTGATAAAGGAATAACAGGAAAAGTTGGTAGATGGATCTATAATTTCATAACATGTAGAACACAAAGAGTAGTAGTCAACAGAGTAAAGTCTGAGGCAGCTACTGTGAAAAGCTCTGTTCCACAAGGCACAGTACTTGCTCCCATCCTATTCCTCATCCTCATATCAGACATTGACAGGGATATAAGCCACAGTGCTGTGTCTTCCTTTGCAGATGACACCCGAATCTGTATGACAGTGTCCACCGTTGAAGACACTGCAAGACTCCAAGCAGACATAAACCAAATCTTTAAATGGGCTGCAGAAAACAATATGAAGTTCAATGATGAGAAATTTCAATTACTCAGATACGGAAAACGTGAAGAAATTAAAATCTCTTCGGAGTACAAAACTAATTCCAAACACACAAAAGAGCGAAAACCTAATGTCAAAGACCTGGGAGTGATCATGTCAAAGGATCTCACCTTCAAGGACCATAACAAAGTAGTAATTGCATCTTCTCGAAAAATGACAGGATGGATAATAAGAACCTTCAAAACCAGGGATGCCAAGCCCATGTTGACACTTTACAGATCGCTTGTTCTATCTAGGCTGGAATATTGCTGCACACTAACTGCACCTTTCAAGGCAGGTGAAATTGCTGACCTTGAAAATGTGCAGAGAACCTTCACCGCACACATAAGTGCGATAAACCACCTCAACTACTGGGAACGCTTGAAGTTCCTAAACCTGTACTCTCTAGAACGCAGGCGGGAGAGATACATTATTATATACACATGGAAAATTCTCGAGGGCTTAGTACCAAACTTGCACACAAAAATCACTCCCTACGAAAGCAAAAGACTCAGCAGGCGATGTAACATCCCCCCAATGAAGAGCAGGGGTGCCACTAGCACGTTGAGGGACAACACAATAAGTGTCAGGGGCCCAAGATTGTTCAACTGCCTCCCAGCATACATAAGGGGGATTACCAACAAACCCCTGGCTGTCTTCAAGCAGGCACTGGACAGGCACCTCAAGTCGGTACCTGATCAGCCGGGCTGTGGTTCGTATGTTGGACTGCGTGCGGCCAGCAGTAACAGCCTTGTTGATCAGGCTCTGGTCCAACAGGAGGCCTGGTCACGGACCGGTCCGCGGGGGCGTTGACCCCTGGAATTCTCTCCAGGTAGACTCCAGGTAGTCCTGGTTCAATCTTTAATCCAAGATGAATCAAGGCTCAGCTCCTCCTTAGGAAAATTACGAAAATGGAAAAGATAAATAATAACTATGAAGATAAACACTTTATTTAATAGAATGTTTTATGGAAATATTAAATACTTAAATATGAATCTCAAAATCCTTTCTTAAAGACAAAATGAAAAATTATATAGATAAATAATACTTAAATTCAAAGCTAATTTATACAGATGGAAGTTGGTAGATGAACATGTCGATGTTCTTGACACGGACACTGAATTTTTCCTTGTTTTCTGAACTCCTTTCTGTTGTTGTAGGATCGACGGATGTTTCCACAACCACTCAGTTGACGGATGTTTCCACAACCACTCAGTTGACGGATGTTTCCAAAACCAAGTTGGAAACTATTAGTCCAAGATACCAGGGACTCAGGTGTCGTCCACTTGTGAATAACGTGTAGTTGCCTGGGGTGTTTGGTTTTAGAGGAACCACAGTTGAGTTTAAAGAGGCTTCAAATGACGTCTCGTGGACACACTGGGTCTTGCTCCTTCAGACACCCTCGGCTTTGTGCCAGATGACCCTAGCTGCCCAGAAGGCTGTAATGAAATCAAAAGACATAATTACTCACCACTCTAATAATCACTCTCATGATAGACGTAAGTTAGTTAAAAGAAATGGTGAGAGAATTAAATAACTTACTTTACTTTAAGGCAAGGCAGGGCAGAGCATAATTACGTAAGAGTGAAGCTCTTAAATAAAATGAATTAAGACAGGAGCAGCTGTGAATACTTACAGTGGTGTTGGGAGCAGCTAGTCAAGTGACAATTCCCTTGGCTGGAGCCTCGCCCTTCCCCTCTCACCGGGTGGAAAAAGGGGAGAGGGAGTAGCGGGAGCTAGACACTCACCCTACCTTAACCAGCAGACTACCATCCAACTATCACTATACATACATTCACACTTTCATTACTTCTATCTATGGACTTTTTCCTCACAAAGGAGAAAATATATTTTGAAGCACCAACAAGAATAGGGAACAAGGTTTCTGTAATACATGAATATTATACAGAAACAAGCCGTTGTTTTATTAGTTTAACTATCGCCTTATCAATGGTCTTAGAACAAAGTTAAGACGATGGTGGATCAGGGCCTGATCAACTAGGCTGTGGGGGATACTTTGTAGCTTACAGCTGTAGTAACAGCACTTGTTTGGCAAGACAGTGATGGAGTAAGTGATGGCAGAAGAGTTTTTTCTTCTTCAAGTCAGGTTACCTGGGTGGGAGAGTGCCGGTGTGTTCAAATAATAATAAGTCATAATATTAATAATAAAGAATATGGAGGTAAATTAAGAAAGAAACAAAGCACTATCATTTACATAACAATTTTTAATACATTAAAATTCTATATTAAAATAAGTACATAGAGAAATGTATTAAAGTTAGATAAGGTGAGATCACATTAATAACAAACATGGGTGGAAAATGTCCACTTTCTTACCATTAAATAGTCCAAGTACATCACCTTAACATATAAATTGACAATAACATTGTTGGCAAGACCAAACTTAATAAATTGCTTCAACAATAAAAAGTATGGGTGGAGAAAGTAATATTTGTAAGCATAAAATTCAGCATATAAATCATCACCTTAACATATAAACAATACCAGTGTCTGCAAGATGCAACTTAAAAACTTCCTGATACCACAACAAAAAAGTGTAACTGGAAAAGTCAAAATTCTAGACATAAAATACACCAAGTAGTACATCACTTGAGCAGTAAAATAAATTGTCATTACCATTTTCTACAAGACAAAACTTAACTTGTTGCAAACCTTCATAAAATGATTTGTGGAGAATATATTAGCTTCCAGGTGAAAATAGTAATAGCCTGGCTGATCAAACATTCATCCAAGAAGCCAGAATTATTTCATTTTTGAGGAAACACTAAACCTGTAAAGGTCATACAATGCCTAGGAAATGGGACTCATTATGCTTTCATACAAAAACAAAAAAATAATGTAACTCAAAAATATAGTTTACCTCATGATTAATTATTATATTCAAGAGCAAGTGTTAAATCAGTATGGGTCATACAGTCCCTGGAAAATATGAGGGGGTTTACCTGGAGTTTACCTGGAGAGGGTTTTGGGGGTCAACGCCCCTGCGGCCAGGTCTGAGACCAGGCCTCATGGTGGATCAGGGTCTGATCAACCAGGCTGTTACTGCTGGTCGCACGCAAACGGACATACAAACCACAGCCCGGTTGGTCAGGTACTGATTTTATGTGCCTGTCCAATGCCTTCTTGAAGACAGCCTGGGGTCTATTGGTAATCCCCCTAATGTATGCTGGGTGGCAGTTGAACAGTCTTGGGCCCCGGACACTTATGTTGTCCCTCAGTGTACTTGTGGTGCCCCTGCTTTTCATCGAGGGAATGTTGCATCTCCTGCCGAGTCTTTTGCTTTCATAGGGAGTGATTTTTGTGAGCAGATTTGGTACCAATCCCTCCAGGACCTTCCAAGAGTATATTATCATGTATCTCTCTCGCCTGCATTCCAGGGAATACAGATCAAGGACCTTCAACCATTCCCAGTAATTTAGGTGCTTTATCATACTTATGTGTGCTGTGAAAGTTCTTTGTACACTCTCCAGGTCTGCAATGTCACCAGCCTTGAAGGGGGCTGTTAGTGTACATGAGTATTCCAGCCTAGAGAGAACAAGTGATTTGAAGAGTGTCATCATGGGCATGACGTCCCTAGTTTTGCAGGTTCTCATTATCCATCCTATCATTTTTCTAGCCGATGAGGTAGATACATTGTTGTGGTCTTTAAAGGCGAGATCCTCTGACATTATTACTCCCAAGTCCTTCACATTTCTTTTTTGCTCTATTGTATGGTTAGAATTTGTCATATACCTTGATACATTTTTTATTTCCTTAAGTTTTCCATATCTGAGTACAGTGGTACCCCGGTTTACGATGGTCCCCAAACTCACCCTTTTATGTAAGTTTATTTTTTTAAATGCTTTTGTAAGTGTAATTTTGGGGGTCTAAAAGGACTAGTCTATTTTACAACATTTCTTAAGGAGATAAATTCGTTTGGTAATGGCACTTGAACAGCATTCTGGAATGAAAAAATATCGTAAACCGGGGTACCACTGTAGTTGAAATTTCTCCTCGTTGAACTTCATGTTGTTTTGAGTGGCCCATTTGAAGATTTAGTTGATGTCAGCTTGGAGTTTTGCAGTGTCTTCAAAGGAGGTCACTACCATGGCAATCCGGGTGTCATCCGCAAAGGAATACACAGAGCTATAGCTTACATCTCTGTCAATGTCAGAAATGAGGATGAGGAATAGAATGGGAGTGAGTATTGTGCCTTGTGGAACAAAGCTTTTCACCGTGGCTACCTGGGACTTTACTCTGTTTACTATTACTCTTTGTGTTCTATTTGTCAGGAAGTTATAGATCCATCTACCAACTTTTCCTGTTATTCCTTTAACACGCATTTTGTGTGCTATTACACCATGGTTACACTTGTCGAAAGCTTTTGCAAAGTCTGTGTATACTACATCTGTATTGTGTTTATCCTCAACAGCATCCAGGACCCTGTCATAGTGGTCCAGGAGCTGGGACAGGCAGGAGCGACCTTCTCTAAACCCGTGTTGCCCTGGGTTGTGTAATTGATGGGTATCTAGGTGGTTGGCGATCTTGCTTCTTGGAACCCTTTCAAAGATTTTTATGATATGGGATGTTAGTGCTATCGGTCTGTAGTTCTTTGCAATTGCTTTACTGCCACAATCATGGAGTGGGGCTATGTCTGTTGTTTTTAATGTGTGTGGGATGACCCCTGTGTCCATGCTCCCTCTCCATAGAACACTGAAGGCACACGACAGGGTCTTCTTGCAATTCTTGATGAACACAGAGTTCCATGAGTCTGGGCCTGGGGCAGAGTGCATGGGCATGTCATTTATTGTCTTTTCAAAGTCTTGTGGAGTTAGGATAATATCCGAGATTTTTGAGATGACCAAATTTTGGGTTTCGTTCATAAAGAATTCATTTGGATTGTCGACCCTTAGTCTTAGCAGCAGCTCACTGAACACTGAGTCATATTGGGACATTAATATCTCACTCATTTCTTGCCTGATTTATGTCCCATCCTGCCTAAGCAAGAGGCCCAATACTGGATGTTGTTTTTCCCTTAGATTTGGCATAAGAGAAGAAGTATTTTGTTTTTTTTTCAATTTCCTTTATGGCTTTTAGTTCTTCCTGAGATTCTTGTCTCCTGTAAGATTCCTTCAGTTTAAGATGAATATTTGCAATTTCATTGACCAGTGCCTCTCTACGTATTTCAGATATATTGGCCCCTATCAGCAGCTCTGTGACTCTTCGCCTTCGTCTGCATAGGGTGCCTCTCTCTCTTATCCAAGATATGGTACTATGTTCCACAACCAGCTCTCCTTACCCTATATCACTCACTCATTTACCCATACCTCACCTATGGAATCTGCGCATGGGGCTCTACATCAATAACTCATCTCAGACCACTAATAACACAACAAAAGGCAGCAGTTAGAATGATAACAAATTCACACTCCAGACAACATACTCCACCAATATTCAAAAACCTAAACTTACTCACCATACAAGACATCCATACTTTTTACTGTGCCTATTACATACATAGAACACTCTATGCAAATATTAACCCACCACTCAAACTTCTCCTTACCAATTTTAACAGGACACATGACCATAACACTAGACACAGATCACTCCTCGATGTTCCCCGTGTCCATCTAACACTATGTAAAAACTCAATGCATATAAAAGGCACGAAAATTTGGAATTCATTACCTGTCATTGCCAAAGAAACCCTGCCTGTATCCCAATTCAAAATGATGCTAAAAAATCACCTTCTCACCCAAAGCTAAATGCTCAATATCAAACATTCTCAACTAAGTAGAATAATCACTTAATGTAAAAACCTGACTTATCACTTAAATGTAAAAACCTGTTATGAATAATACATACTAAGCTAACTATTACCATAACATTTACATTATAATGACCACGTAAACTGTAACTGCAATGCAACTAATTGTTTTAAATTGTTATCTCACTCAATTAGTCGCATTGCTACAATTAATTGATATGTTCAACTTATATTCAAACTTTATAACTTAGATACGCAATTATACTAATTTTATAAATTGTCAACCATAACTTTTTACCATGTAGTCTAGAATAAAGTAGTCTTAAGAATGCCCGCAATGCACAGCATATTAGGGGCTTTTGGCATGTACATCTCATTAAGAAATATATCTTGTCTACCATGTATCATTGTACCATGTCTCAATAAAGTATTATTATTATTATTATTATTATTATTATTATTATAATGTGTCTTGAGCAGATCTCAAGAACCACAGAGTTCACTTTTTCTAGGCAACTGTTTGGATCCATGTTGTTCAGGATATCTTCCCAGCATGTTTCATTTAGGACATGGTTGACTTGATCCCATAGTATGTTTTTGTTATTAAAATTGAATTTTGTTTAGAGACCTTCCTGACTGATCACATTTTGCTGGTCAGGAGTCCTGTGCATACATGTCTGTACCTCTATTATGTTGTGATCTGAGTGTATTGTCTTTGATACGGTTATATTCCGTATCAGATCGTCGTCGTTAGTGAAGATGAGGTCCAGCATATTTTCTAGTCTTGTAGGCTCTAATATTTGCTGGTTTAAGGTGAATTTGGCGCAGAGATTTAATAGTTCATGTGTGTGTGAATTTTCATCTGTGCTGCCTCCTGGGGTGGGTCTCTGCTAAAGCATTGTTTGCTATACTCCTCCATTTTAGGTGTCTCAAATTGGTTGGTAGACAGCAACCACCCAGGGAGGTACTACCGTCCTACTAAATGAGTGTGAAACATAAGCCTGTAATTTGTTTTGCATGATGGTATGATTGTTGTTGTCTTTTTTTTCTGTCTCATAAACATGCAAGGTTGCAGGTATGTCTTGCTACTTCTACTTACATTTAGGTAACACTACACATGCATGTACAGTGGTCCCTCGGTTTTCGCTGAAAATTCGTTCCAGAATGCTGCTCAAGTGCCATTACCGAACGAATTTACTTCCTTAAAAAATAATGTCACGTAGGTTAGTCTATTTCAGACCCCCAAAAATACACTTGCAACAGCACTTACGAAAATACACTTACATAAATGTTCGAGTTTGGAGATGCACGAAAACAGAGGGACCACTGTACAAGCATATACAGTGGTACCTCTACTTATGAACAGCTCCCAACTGAAACAATTATGTAAGTGTATTTTTGTAGGTGCCTTTGTAAGTGTATTTTTGGGGGTCTGAAATGGATTAACTTAATTTTCATTATTTCTTATGGGAAAAATTCCTTCGGTATCGGCACTTGAATAGCCGACTGGAACGAATTTTGCTTGTAAGTAGAGGTACCACTGTATATACTAATCCATCTGGGTTTTTCTTCTATTTTTCTTCCTAGTTCTTGTTATTTTTTGTTATTTCTGCTTATCTCCACGGGGAAGTGGAACAGAATTCTTCCTCTGTAAGCTATGCGTGTCGTAGGAGGCAACTGAATGCCGGGAGCAATGGGCTAGTAACCTCTTCTCCTGTATAAATTACTAAAAACAAGATAAGGAAAAACTTCATAAAATTGGGATGTTTGAATGTGCATGGATGTAGTGCAGATGATAAGAAAGAGATGATTGCTAATGTTATGAATGAAAAGAAGTTGGATGTCCTAGCCCTAAGCGAAACAAAGCTGAAGGGGGTAGGCGAGTTTCAGTGGGGAGAAATAAATGGGATTAAGTCAGAAGTATCTGAGAGAGTTAGAGCTAAGGAAGGGGTAGCAATAATGTTGAAGAATCAGTTATGGAGAGAGAAGAGGGAACATAAATGAATAAATTCAAGGATTATGTTTATTAAAATAAGGGTCGGATGTGAAAAGTGGGTCATAATAAGTGCGTATGCACCTGGAGAAGACAGGAGTGTAGAGGAGAGAGAGAGATTTTGGGAGATGTTAAGCGAGTGTGTAGGAACTTTTGAGCCAAGTGAGAGAGTAATCGTGGTAGGGGACCTAAATGCTAAAGTAGGAGAAGCGTTTAGAGAGGGTGTGGTAGGTAAGTTTGGGGTACCAGGTGTAAATGATAATGGGGAGCATTTGATTGAACTTTGTATAGAAAGGGGTTTGGTTATAGGTAACACATATTTTAAGAAAAAGAGGATAAATAAGTATACAAGATATGATGTAGGGCGAAATGACAGTAGTTTGTTGGACTACATATTGGTAGATAAAAGACTGTTGGGTAGACTTCAGGATGTACATGTTTATAGAGGGGCCACAGATATATCAGATCACATTTTAGTTGTAGCTACAGTGAGAGTAAAAGGTAGATGGGATACAAGGAGAATGGAAACAGCAAGTAAGAGAGAAGTGAAGATTTATAAACTAAAGGAGGAGGCGGTTAGGGTAAGATATACACAACTGTTGGAAGACAGATGGGCTAGTGAGAGTATAGGCAGTGGAGTAGAAGAGGTATGGGGTAAGTTTAAGAATATAGTGCTAGAGTGTTCAGCAGAAATTTGTGGTTATAGGAAAGTGGGTGCAGGAGGGAAGAAGAGCAATTGGTGGAATGATGATGTAAAGAGAGTAGTAAGAGAGAAAAAGTTAGCAATTGAGAGGTTTTTACAAAGTAGAAGTGATGCAAGGATGGAGGAGTATATGGAGAGAAAAAGAGAGGTTAAGAGAGTGGTAAAGCAGTGTAAAAAGAGAGCAAATGAGAGGATGGGTGAGATGTTATCAACAAATTTTGTTGAAAATAAGAAAAAGTTTTGGAGTGAGAAAGCCTAGGGAAAAAATGGATTTGTCAGTTAAAAATAGGAGAGGAGAGATATTATATGGAGAGTTAGAGGTATCGTGAAGATGGAGGGAATATTTTGAGGAATTGTTAAATGTTGATGAAGATAGGGAAGCTGTGATTTTGTGTATAGGACAAGGAGGAATAGCATCTTATAGAAGTGAGGAAGAACCAGTTTTGAGTGTGGGGGAAGTTCGTGAGGCAGTGAGTAGAATGAAAGTGGGTAAAGCAGCTGGGATTGATGGGATAGAGAGAGAAATGTTAAAGGCAGGTGGGGATATAGTTTTAGAGTGCTTAGTGTTTTTATTTAATAAATGTATGGAAGAGGGTAAGGTATCTAGGGATTGGCAGAGAGCATGCATAGTTCCTTTGTATAAAGGCAAAGGGGACAAAAGAGAGTGTAAAAATTATAGGGGAATAAGTCTGTTGAGTATACCTGGTAAAGTGTATGGTAGAGTTATTATTGAAAGAATTAGAAGTAAGACGGAGAGCAGGATAGCGGATGAACAAGGAGGCTTTAGGAAGGGTAGGGGGTGTGTAGACCAAGTTTTTGCAGTGAAACATATATGTGAACAATATTTAGATAAGGGTAAAGAGGTGTTTGTGGCATTTATGGATTTGGAAAAAGCATATGATAGGGTGGATAGGGGGGCAACGTGGCAGATGTTGCAAATGTATGGAATAGGAGGTAAGTTATTGAAAGCAGTGAAAGGTTTTTACGAGGATAGTGAGGCACAGGTTAGAGTATGTAGGCGAGAGGGAGATTATTTCCCAGTAAAAGTAGGCCTTAGACAGGGATGTGTAATGTCACCTTGGTTGTTTAATATATTTATAGATGGAGTTGTAAGAGAAGTGAATGCTCGGGTGTTGGCAAGAGGTGTGGGGTTAAAAGATAAAGAACCTAACACAAAGTGGGAGTTGTCACAGTTGCTCTTTGCTGATGACACTGTGTTTTTGGGGGATTCTGAAGAGAAGTTGCAAAGGTTGGTGGATGAGTTTGGTAGGGTATGTAAAAGAAGGAAATTAAAAGTGAATATAGGAAAAAGTAAGGTGATGAGGATAACAAAAAATTAGATAATGGAAGATTGGATATCAGATTGGAGGGAGAGTGTATGGAAGAGGTGAATGTGTTCAGATATTTGGGAGTGGATGTGTCAGCAGATGGGTATATGAAGGATGAGGTGAATCATAGAATTAACGAGGGGAAAAAGGTGAGTGGTGCACTGAGAAGCTTGTGGAGACAGAACTTTATCCATGAAAGCAAGAGGGGAATGTATGAGAGTATAGTTATACCAATAGTCTTGTATGGGTGTGAGACATGGGTTGTGAATGTTGCAACAAGGAGAAGGCTGGAAGCAGTGGAGATGTCATGTCTGAGGGCAATGTGTGGTGTGAATATAATGTAGAGAATCCATAGTTTGGAGATTAGGAGGTGTGGGATTACCAAAACTAATATTTAGAGAGCTGAGGAGGGGTTGTTGAGATGGTTTGGGCATATAGAGAGGATGGAGCAAAATAGAATGACTTCGAGAGTGTATAAATCTGTAGTGGAGGGAAGGTGGGGTAGTGGTCGGCCTAGAAAAGGTTGGAGGGAGGGGGTAAGGGAGGTTTTGTGTGCGAGGGGCTTGGACTTCCAGCAAGTGTGTGTGAGCGTGTTAGATAGGAGCGAATGGAGACAAATGTTTTTAGGACTTGACGTGCTGTTGGAGTGTAGGCAAGGTAACATTTATGAAGGGTTTCAGGGAAACCGGCAGGCCGGACTTGATTCCTGGAGATGGGAAGTACAGTGCCGGCACTCTGAAGGAGGGGTGTTAATGTTGCAGTTTTGTAGCAAGAAGTGATGGAGTGAATGATGAAAGTTTTTCTTTGTCGGTCCACCCTGCCTTGGTGGGAAACGGCCGATGTGTTAATAATAAAAATAAAAAAAAAGTAAGATGTTTGGGGTAGGAGTTGGGAATTGCTGGGAAGTTGCATCTGGAGGCTTGTATACCATTACAATGACAAGGTTTTTATTTTCTATCTTTGCTGCCAAAACTTCAACTACATCATTTGAGGTGTTTAGTAGTTCTGAGCAAATAAGCAACTCTGTGAAGTACAGGCCAACCCCCCCTTGTTGCCTGTTTAGTCTGTCGCATCTGAATAGGTTATAACCTGGGATCCATATTTCGTTGTCATAATGATCCTTTATGTGGGTCTCTGTGAATGCTGCAAACATTGCATTTTACTCTGTGAGCAGTCCCTTGATGTAAGGAATTTTGTTGTTTTTTGATGGCTTTAGACCCTGTATGTTTGCAAAGACAAATGTCGTTATATTGGTGGAATTTAGGGGTTTTTTATTTGCCGGCTCTAATATCGGGGTGGAGGGTATTCATATCTGATCCAAGGATGGTGAGGGATAACTCTAATTCCTTGGATTAAGAGCATATTACCAGCATCAAGGCAATCATTCTTAAAATGAATTTTATAATGAATGAACTCTCATGTGTTGTATTAGATTAGATCTCTGTGAAAAGTATTTTAGACATACAGAACACTGATATGGTTTTTCTTGTGTATGAACTCTCATGTGTTTTATTAGATATGATTTACGTGAAAAGTCTTTTAGACATTCAGAACACTGATATGGTTTTTCTTGTGTATGAACTCTCATGTGTTCTATTAGGGATGATCTATGTGAAAAGTCTTTTAGACATTCAGAACACTGATACGGTTTTTCTTGTGAATGAACTCTCATGTGTCGTATTAGATGTGATCTATCTGAAAAGTCTTTTAGACATTCAGAACATTGATATGGTTTTTCTTGTGAATGAACTCTCATGTGTCGTATTAGGGATGATCTATCTGAAAAGTCTTTTAGACATTCAGAACACTGATATGGTTTTTCTTGTGTATGAACTCTTGTGTGTTGTATTAGATTTGATTTACGTGAAAAGTCTTTTAGACAATGAGAACACGGATATGTTTGTTTCCTTGAAGAAACTCTAATGTATTGCATCTTATTGTTTGGCATAAAAGTCATTTAAGTCCTTAACACCTTCACTATTGTGACTCACAAAATTAAAAGTGCTGAGTGTCACAAATTTTCAAATGGTAAAGAATGTTTTTCTCAAGTTGTGACAACACAAATGCAACATCTGATGGAAAACTAAGAGAATTATTCAGACACAACTATATGCAGCAGCAATTTGGCCTATTTTACATCCTATTTTAGCCTATTTCAATAATTAAGCTGATCCAGTTCCTAGCCAACATACCTACTGTTCTATCAATTATGCACAGGAAACCAACCATTCAATTATTTTAAGGTAATTTGACTAATTTTACAAATTCAAAAAATTCTAATTTCAAAACAGAGTTCAAAATAAAGAGAGGGTAACTTCCCCAAGCAGCTGGATCTGTTTAACAGAAATTATTGGAGAAACCAGAAGTGAGAACCGTGCAGTGCCAAAGTCTGGAGATGAGCAAGAAGATGAAGCCTCCATGTTGTCTCAGACTCTCTCTCTTCAGGTTGAAACACTGCCTCTGAAACACAAATATTAGAATAGTGATGGTTATGTTATGTTAGGTAGCTGACTTTTACTACCAGGTGAGGAGAGAGTAATGATCAGAATGAACTAGAGGTTGTGGACTGTATTATGATAATACAGTGGTACCCCGACTTACGATGGTCCCCAAACACACCCTTTTATACACACACAACCCGCACATATAAAAGAGAGGAGCTTACGACGACGTTTCGGCCCGACTTGGACCATTTACAAAGTCACACTAACACACAGAGACAGAGGAAGGGTATTTATAGGCAGGCAGACAGGGGAGGGTACAAGAGAGTGGGGTAATGTAGGAGTAGTGGTAGTAGTGGTAGTAGTAAAGGTAGTAGAGTAGACAGTCATATGAGAAGGAGCACTGCAATGAGGCTAGCGGCCCGCAAGGGTGGTACGAGAGGGAAAAAAAGCGAAAAAATGAAGGAAAATACAAGGCAAAAGAAAGAACAGAAAGAAAGGAAAACCCATTTATTTTTTTAAATGCTTTTGTAAGTGTAATTTTGGGGGTCTAAAAGGACTAGTCTATTTTACATCATTTCTTATGGAGATAAATTCGTTTGGTAATGGCACTTGAACAGCATTCTGGAATGAAAAAATATCGTAAGTCGGGGTACCACTGTAGTTGAGTATAGATTAGTGATGATGCTCGATGAACATTAATACATAATACAGTAGAACAGATTAATGAAGATGCTGAAAAACACTGTAAACATTCCAGCCACTCAAACAATTTTGCCTCAGTTTAGTATGTCCCCTGTGGCTTCTATATAATACCATAATTCTCTGAGTACTAAAATATATCCATCCCAATAATTGAAGCAGACCTACTGAAAACATGTAAAAGACATGTAGGCACTAGGGAGGATCCTACCCTTCTTTATGGAAACTGACTATAATCAAATATTTCTGTCACTTTGACCTCTACTTCAAACTACTTCCAGTTTGAAACCAACCAAAATCCTCTCCTCACTAGTAAGTCTTTCCATTCTATCAATTAACACAAAGAAACAACCAATAAAACCATACAAACAACCCTAGAAATTCACCACAAAGTTGTTACATTAAATCAAACGCAAAGTCAGTGGTTTACTTTCTCAGGTACACTGTGCACACTGTCCTGACTCAGTCTCTCACCTCAGGTACACTGTGCACACTGTCCTGACTCAGTCTCTCACCTCAGGTACACTGTGCACACTGTCCTGACTCAGTCTCTCACCTCAGATACACTGTGCACACTGTCCTGACTCAGTCTCTCACCTCAGGTACACTGTGCACACTGTCCTGACTCAGTTCAATTAGTAAATCATCAACATTGTAAAAATATCCTATATCTCTGTGAATAATTGTTCAAAATTGTATCAATCAAATAGTTAGTAAGAATCATTAATTTTATTTTTATTTTATTAACACATCGGCCGATTCCCACCAAGGCAGGGTGGCCCAAAAAGAAAATCTTTCATCATCATTCACTCCATCACTGTCTTGCCAGAGGGGTGCTTTACACTACAGTTATAAAACTGCAACATTAACACCCTTCCTTCAGAGTGCAGACACTGTACTTCCCATCTCCAGGACTCAAGTCCGGCCTGCTGGTTTCCCTGAATCCCTTCATAAATGTTACTTTGCTCACACTCCAACAGCACGTCAAGTAATAAAAACCATTTGTCTCCATTCACTCCTATCAAATACGCTCACGCATGCTTGCTGGAAGTCCAAGCCCCTCGTACACAAAACCTCCTTTACCCCCTCCCTCCAACCTTTCCTAGGCCGACCCCTACCCCGTCTTCCCTCCACTACAGATTTATACACTCTCGAAGTCACTCTGTCTCGTTCCATTTTCTCTACATGTCCGAACCACCTCAACAACCCCTCCTCAGCTCTCTGGATAATAGTTTTGGTAATCCCGCACCTCCTCCTAATTTCCAAACTCCGAATTCTCTGCATTATATTCACACCACACATTGACCTCAGACATGATATCTCCACTGCCTCCAGCCTTCTCCTCATTTCAACATTCATCACCCATGCTTCACACCCATATAAGAGGGTTGGTATAACTATACTCTCATACATTCCCCTTCCATGGACAAAGTTCTTTGTCTCCACAGACTCCGAAGTGCTCCACTCACCCTTTTCCCCTCATCAATTCTATGATTCACCTCATCCTTCATAGACCCATCTGCTGACATGTCCACTCCCAAATATCTGAATACATTCACCTCCTCCATACTCTCTCCCTCAAATCTGATATCCACTCTTTCATCACCTAATCTTTTTGTTATCCTCATCACCTTACTCTTTCCTATATTCACTTTCAATTTTCTTCTTTTACACACCCTACCAAATTCATCCACCAACCTTTGCAACTTCTCTTCAGAATCTCCCAAAAGCACAGTGTCATCAGCAAAAAGCAACTGTGACAACTCCCACTTTGTATTTGATTCTTTATCTTTTAACCCCACACCTCTTGCCAAGACCCTCGCATTCACTTCTCTTACAACCCCATCTATAAATATATTGAACAACCATGGTGACATCACACATCCTTGTCTAAGGCCCACTTTTACTGGGAAATAGTCCCCCTCCCTCCTACACACTCTAACCTGAGCCTCACTATCCTCATAAAAACTCTTCACTGCTTTCAGTAACCTACCTCCTATTCCATACACCTGCAACATCTGCCACATTGCCCCCCTATCCACCCTATCATAAGCCTTTTCCAAATCCATAAATGCCACAAAAACCTCTTTACCCTTATCTAAATACTGTTCACCTATATGTTTCACTGTAAACACTTGGTCTACACACCCCCTACCTTTCCTAAAGCCCCCTTGTTCATCTGCTATCCTGCTTTCTGTCTTACTCTTAATTCTTTCAATAATAACTCTACCATACACTTTACCAGGTACACTCAACAAACTTATTCCCCTATAATTTTTGCACTCTCTTTTGTCCCCTTTGCCTTTATACAAAGGAACAATACATGCTCTTTGCCAATCCATAGGTACCTTACTCTCTTCCATACATTTATTAAATAATAGCACCAACCACTCCAAAACTATATCCCCACCTATCTTTATCCCATCAATCCCAGCTGCCTAGTATCATATTATTAAATTTAGCATAATCCATTGTTCTTAAGTCTAGTTATAGAATCACACTAAATCTTATGATTACAGGCAATGATCCTGACATCAACCTATTATTAAATGACTTACATGATTCCAATAGCAACTGTAATTACTACACAGAAGATCAAGCAAAGACATTGCTCAGAGCCAACAATAACATAACTATCTTTAATTATAATGTTAGATCTTTGAGCAAACATTTTGATGACCTCACAGCACTACTCCAATCCCTACAGACCAATATATCAATCATTACACTCACTGAGACCTGGCTAAAGCCTGGTATTACAGATGTCTATGCCATTCCAGGTTACACACACAGCCATACACAACGAGGGGGTGGAATAGCTATATATTACTCGGAACAACTTGAATGTATCAATAACTCTTGCACAAGGGATGAGCATGGAGAATATATTATAGCTAAATTTAAATCAAAAGACCTGCAAAAAACCCTCACAGTGATAAACATCTACAGATTACCACAGTCAAACATTCACCACTTTAGTGAAAAATTAGGAAACCTGATAACTGATGCACACATGAACAAAGACCATTTGCTGCTCACAGGAGATTTCAACATAAATCTCCTACATGACCAGGACCCACAGGTAACCGAATTCACAAACACTATGAGCAACTGCTTATTACTACCAACAATATCAAAACCTACAAGAATCTCTGAGACAACACCACAGACCACTACCCTACCTTTCTCATAACCAACCTAGGTAAACTGCCCCAAGATATTACAAAAGTTATTTTCAGACTACATAACGAGTCAGCGGTTAATAACTTTATAACAACTATGATTAACATCAACTGGCATAATGAGATAGAAACATATTCAGACATTAATGAATGTATCAAGAACTTCCTTAAAAAAAACACTATCTCTATAACAAACATTGCCCTAAAAAAACTAAACAGATCACAGCTAAGAGACTTAACAGTCCCTGGCTAACACCCAGCATCCTTAAATTCATTAACAAAAAACACCAATATGAAAAAAACAGTACAAAAGGGGTCAAATAACCAGAGAACAATCCAAGCGCTACTCGTCAATCCTTACCAGCCTGAAAAGAAGGTCAAAAAATTTGTATTATGAGAACAGACTACATAACATAAAAGGTGATATGAAAAAGACCTGGAAAACCCTATCTGAAATTCTAGGAAATAAAAAGATATCCAAAATTAAAACTATTAAATTAACAAAACCAGATGAACCCCTACTCCCACCAGCTGAAACAGCAAACAGACTTAATGATTTCTTCTCCACAATAGGAAGGAATCTAGCGAGTAAGATCCCAAGCTCAAACACCTGTCCTTCAAACTACCTCACTAACACGTACCCAAATACACTATTCTTAGCTCCAACCAACCCAATAGAAGTCTCGCTCATCATCAACACCCTTAAAAATAAGGCAGGTGACATAAATAGCTTACAACCTTTTATGTACAAAAAAGCTTCCCAGGTACTGTCACCAATTACTGCAGCACTCTTTAACAAATCCATTGAATCCTCCACCTTCCCATCAATTCTCAAAATAGCGAGGGTCACCCCGATCCACAAAGGAGGAGATCAAGCAGACTTGAATAATTATAGACCAATATCTAATTTAAATCTGCTCTCTAAAATCTTTGAGAAATTAATTCATAGGCAGATCTATTCCTACCTCGTCTCACACAACATACTCAACCCCTGTCAGTTTGGATTCAGGACAAACAAAAAGACTAATGATGCTATTATACACATGCTAGAGCTTATATACACCGCTCTTGAGAAAAAAGAATTCCCACTGGGAATCTTCATTTATTTACGTAAAGCTTTTGATACAGTTGACCATGACTTACTGCTCACAGAATTAGCTCACTATGGTATAAGAGGGCACTCACCCAACTACCTAAAATCATACCTTAGTAATAGAAGCCAATATGTGTACACAAATGGAGCTAACTCTTCTACGTAACAAATTAAAGTCGGTGTCCCGCAAGGAAGAGTCCTGGGACCACTCCTCTTCCTCATTTACATCAATGACCTACCGAATGCATCACAGCTACTCAAACCCATATTATTTGCAGATGACACTACATATGTCTTCTCTCACCCAAACCCAGTCATACTGGCCAACACTGTGAATTACAGAAAATATCTACCTGGATGAAAACTAATAAGCTTACTCTCAATACTGACAAAACCTATTTCATTCAGTTTGGAAACAGAGCTTCAAATGTCCCACTTAATATAACACTAAATGGATCACCCATCACAAGATTCACAGAGGGAAAATTCCTAGGAATCCACCTTGACAGTAGCCTCAAATTCCAAACACACACATACAACAAATTTCCAAAAAAATTTCAAAGACAGTAGGTATACTATCAAAGATACGCTATTATGTGCCTCAATCAGCTCTCCTTGCTCTGTATCATTCACTCATCTACCCTTATCTCACCTATGGAATTTGTGCATGGGGATCAACAACATTAAATCACCTTAGACCAGTCATAACCCAGCAAAAAGCAGCAGTAAGAATGATAACAAATTCCCACTCTAGACAGCATACTCCGCCAATTTTCGAAAGTCTAAAACTACTCACTGTAAAGAACATTCACACTTATTCTTGTGCCTACTACATACATAGAACTCTACACTCAAATATAAACCCTCCACTCAAAATTCTCCTCACCAATTTTAACAGGACCCATGACCATAACACAAGACACAGATCACTTTTTGATATACGTACCCAGAGTCCATATCACCCTGTGTAAAAACTCTATGCACATAAAGGGCCCCAAAATCTGGAATTCATTACCAGAAAATATTAAAACAACCTTGCCTGAACATCAATTTAAGACTCTTCTCAAAAACCACTTACTCACCCTAAACTAAATACTCTTATTGTAAACTACTTTCAACAATGCTCAGTGTTATTTACCCATAATAAAAGTGCTATACAGTGGAACCTCTACTTACGAGTTTAATCCATTCCAGGAGCTTGCTCGCAACTGGATTTGCTCGTTTGCAGAGTCACTTTTCCTCATTTAAATTAAATGAAATGGAATTAATCCGTTCCAGTGGAATTCCAGGCTCCACTAAATACAGTGGACCCCCGCTATTCGAACGGCTCGGCAGTCGAACAAATCGTCATTAGTACAAAAAATTTGAAATCGTCATGCGAACAAATTATCGCGAGTCGAACGAATACGTTCGTGACCTGTCGGCCCAGGCGCTTGGGTGCCTCACAGCGCAGGCGTGGAGAGCCAGTCCCGCGTTGTTTACACTCGAGAGAACAATACCCTGCACGCTTCCCCAGACATTTCACACTTAATTATAATTTTTTGGAGTTTGTTCATTAAGTGCGACTGTGAAATAAGCTACCATGGGTCCCAAGAAAGTTCCTAGTGGTACCCCTGGGCTGATAAAAGTGAGAAACACCGTAGAAATGAAGAAGGAAATAATACAAAAATACGAGAGTGGTGTGCGATTGTGTGATCTTGCCAGGATATATGGCAAAAACAGGTCAACTATCGCTTCTATCCTGCTTAAGAAGGAAGAAATTAAGCAAGCTGATGTTGCAAAAGGTGTTACTGTGCGAGCCAAAAACAGACCACAAATAATCGAAGAGATTGAAAAGTTGTTGCTGGTGTGGATCAAGGATAAAGAGTTAGCGGGTGATAGTGTGTCTGAGTCAATTATTTGTGAAAAGGCAAGGAACTTGCATGCCGATCTTTAAAGAAAATGCCTGCAACCAGTGCTGATTGTAATGGTAGTGAATTTAAAGCCAGCAAAGGCTGGTTTGAGAGATTTAAAAATCGTAGTGGCATACATAATGTGGCAAGGCATGGTGAGGCTGCCAGTTCAGACAAATATGCAGCTGAAAAATTCATAAAGGAGTTTCAGGACTACATAAAGACTGAAAAATTGAAACCTGAACAAGTGTTCAATTGTGACGAAACAGGCCTGTTTTGGAAGAAAATGCCCAACAGGACCTACATTACTCAGGAGGAAAAGGCACTGCCAGGACACAAGCCTATGAAAGACCGGCTAACTCTCATGATGTGTAGTAATGCTAGTGGGGATTTTAAATTAAAGCCTTTACTAGTGTATCACTCAGAAAATCCCAGAGTGTTCAAGAGACACAATGTCGTCAAAAGTAGATTGTGTGTCTTGTGGAGAGCTAGTCAGAATGCATGGGTCACAAAGCACCTTTTCAGTGACTGGATCCATGAAGTGTTTGGCCCCAGTGTGAGAAAATACCTACAGGAAAAGGGTTTGGACAAAAAGTGCCTCCTGTTGCTGGACAATGCTCCTTCACATCCTCAAAACATGGAAGACCTACTGTGTGAAGACTTCAAATTTATAAAACTGAAGTTCTTGCCTCCTAACACCACTCCTCTCCTCCAGCCCATGGACCAAAAGGTCATCTGTAACTTCAAAAAACTCTACACAAAAGCAGTGTTTGAAAAGTGCTTTGAAATGACCTCGGACAGTGAATTGACCCTTAGAGAGTTCTGGAAGAATCATTTCAATATCTACAGCCTTATAGGCAAGGCTTGGGAGGGAGTGACTTCAAGGACTTTGAACTCTGCTTGGAGACCATTGTGGCCAGGTTGTGTCCAACAGAGGGATTTTGAAGGGTTTGAGGCTGACCCTGACCCTGCCGACCCTGTGCCTGTTGTGGACTGTATTGTGGAATTGGGCAAGTCCATGGGGTTGGAGGTGAGTGGCGATGATGTGGAAGAGCTAGTGCAGGGACACAGGGTAGAGCTAACAACTCAAGAGCTGCAAGAGCTGGAAATGGAAGAGCATCAGACCAGATTTGAGGCTATTGATTCACGGGAGAAGGAGGAGGAAGAGGGGCTGAAGAAGGTGCCTTCTTCAGAGATTAAGGAGATGTGTACAATGTGGAATAGATTGCAAAGTTTTGTTGAAAAATACCACCCTGAACAAGCTCAAACAAGCCATAACAGCAGCATGTTCAGTGACCAAACAATGTCCTTCTTCAGGAACATGTTGAAAAGGTGCCAGAAACAGAGGACTGTGGACAGTTATTTTGTTAAAGTGTCCAGTAACTCCCAAGCTGGTCCTAGTGGGATTAAAAGACAAAGAAAAGAAGTAACCCCAGATAGGGCTTTGGTACCTGAAGTCCTTCTGGAAGGATTCCCTTCCAAACACTAACCCTCCCTCCCTCCCTCCTACTCCCTCTCTTCCATATGCCATCAACAATCTTCAATAATGGTAAGTAAAAAGACTTGCATTTATTTACTAATACTTTTAGTAGTACAGCACTGTAGTATTTAATGTTTTTGTCTATGTAGAAGCTTAATTTTATTAAAATATAATATTTTTTATATATTTTTGGATTTCTGGAACGGATTAATTGTATTTCCATTATTTTTTATGGGAAAAATTAAATCGCTTTTCAAATATTTCACGTTAAGAACAAGCTCCTGGAACGGATTAAATTCGAATGGCGAGGGTCCACTGTACTTCAATAATTTCCCAAATATCAACTCTATGGCTTATTTATCTATCACAATTCATCTAATAAGACGTAATAAACAATATTAATAACATAGATACATGATATATACATACACTAGAATGAATGAAATATTACGTATGTGAGTAGTGTTAGGGGAGGTGGAGTCAGTGGCCATTGTTGTTGTTGCTCCTGGCATACCTTCCCATGCTTTTATAACAGAAAACTGAGTGTTTGTTAGGCAAACTCCATTAGATCGTCCTTTTTCTATCGCTTAATGGCTTAATTGCTACACTCTCAATGGTACACTCTTAATGGTACACTCATAATACTACATCTAGTTTGTGTTTATGTATGATTTCCTGCTTTAATTCCATGGAAATCATCCACATTTTCTTCTTAGCACTGTCCTTTGCACTTGCTTTCTTAAGACCCATGGTTAGAAAGAAGAAATGTCGCAAAATAACTGCATGAAACTTAATGAAAACACAAAAATTTCCCAGTGGAATTCCAGGCACCACAAAACACTTAAATAATTTCTCTAATATCAACTCTACGGCTTATTTATCTATCACAATTCATCTAATATGACATAATAAACAATATTAATAACATAGAAACATGACACAGTGGACCCCCGAGTTACGAGCACCTCGGAAATCGTACAATTATGTAAGTGTAATATTGTAAGTCCTTTTGTAAGTGTATTTTTGGGGGTCTGAAATGGACTAACCTACTTGACATTATTCCTTAACCCGTAAACGGTCCACACGTATATATACGTTAGTACCGCTACTGCTCCAAACGTATATGTACGTTTTATTTTTCCTTCCTCAAAATTTGGCATGATTGGCCTGAGATGCCTGGTCAGCATAGAATACATCTTAGCCCTTGGTGTGCGCTGTATTAAAAAACTCTGGGAGGACCAGTTCAATTGAGCGCCAGCTTGAGCAAATAGAATGACAAACACATGGGATTCACTGATGTCATGTAGTATTAACTCTCCCATTTTAAGTGGAAAGTCATGTTGACCTCGAGTTTAGTGGTTCTGAGGTGCATATGCCAATAAATGGTCGAGGAAATATCAAAAACCTTGATAATAACCCATGTGCAACATATGTGCAACATTCTTTCAGAATGTCTTATAACCTATGCCTGTCTATCTTTGTCTGTCTCTGTCTATCTCGATCTGACTCTGTCTATCTCTGTCTCACAGGTACGTACACAAATACAATTATACATAGTGTAAATTTCTAGGATAACCCAAAAAATCCAGACAAAGTGCTTGTAGATATGTGTAAACATGACTGGCAAATACGTATTTACACTTGCTCAGAAACCAGACATGTTGGTTCAGGAGTGGATCTCTCTGAGACGGGAGAGCTAGATGCTAGACGGACAGACTGAGAGCTTGACAGACAGGCAGATAGACAGAGAGCTTGACAGACAGGCAGATAGACAGAGAGCTTGACAGACAGACAGAGAGCTTGACAGACAGACAGAGAGCTTGCCAGACAGACAGATAGAGAGCTTGACAGACACAGACAGAGAGCTTGACAGACAGACAGATAGAGAGCTTGACAGACACAGACAGAGAGCTTGACAGACAGTCAGATAGACAGATTTTAGATTTTGCCACCGAAGTGGCTAGTTTATTGTTATTATTAATATTATTATTATTATTATATACTCCCACGTATCCAAAACATTGCTGGGACCTATAAATGTACTTTGTATATATTCCTAGACAATAGTAAATGACCAAAACAGGTGTAAATGTCCACCTGTCAGTGTGTTTGTGACAATTTGAGTACAATTTCAGTACCTAATATTAGTGTTAGAACAAAGAACTACTGTAAATTGTAATTATCAGAACATAATTTTATATAAAATAATATAAAAACGTGAAAAAAAGGTATATCGGCAACACTTCTGCAAGCGGCAGGACTCGATGTTGCCATCAGGTGAGCATTCAGTGCCAACTTCTTGGCCTCATATATCGGTAAGTACTGAGCCTAACTTTTTTTTTATGCTATAACACTTAGAAAAATGTGCTCTTTATTTCTATAAAAAAAAAAAGATTTTTTTTTTTCAAAATATTCGGGGCACTGGGGTAGTAAACGTATATATACGTTTGGACCGTTTACGGGTTAAGGGAGAAAATTCGTTTGGTAATGGCACTTGAGCAGCCTTCTGGAATGAATTATGCTCCTAACTCGGGGGTCCACTGTGTATACACTAGAATGAATGAAATATTACGTATGTGAGTAGTGTTAGTGGAGGCGGAGAGAGCAGCGATGTTTTGATACACACTGCCATTGCATTATTGTAATAATTGTACAAATAATGTCATCCCATTCGGACAGGTATTGGACAGTGACGTCATTTGTTTACTCGTGAACATCGACAAAAATCAAACATTTCAGCAACTTTGAGCTCCATTTCAAGGTACTTTTCATTGTGAAAGCAATCAAAATCATATCTATGTCTGTAATATATCTTCCATTCTATCAATTGAGACCAAAAAAACGAGAATACAAACATAAAAACCATACGAAAATATACCGCTAAGGGCCGGCTAAGGCTGAGAATTGAACTCAGTTATTTACAGTCAGATTTCTTTCAATTTTGGTGTACCTTAACCCTTTCGGGGTCGGTGCCGTACTAGTACGTTTTACGAGCAGGGGTTGGTGCCGTACTAGTACGCGTAAATTCTAGCGGCTTCAAATTAAGCGGGAAACAGCTGGTAGGCCTAGGGATAAGAGAATGGGTCTGCGTGGTCAGTGTGCGCAGTAGGAAAAAAATCGGGCACCCAGTGGTGCATTGTGGGAACACCATTTCAGTACACCTTCTCCACCATGCCTCGCAGCAAGAAACACCTTACTCCTCGGCGAATTGGGACACTTTTATTCATCAGTGACAGTTCTAACAGTGATGGGGGTGTTAGTGAAGGTGACTTTCAAGGTTTTGAGGCGGTTGTGACCGAAAATAGTGACCATAATACCGGTATAAGTGAGGAAAACCCCGACGACCCACAGCCGTCCACCTCTGGTGCTGTGGCGTCTTGTTCACGGCCAGTTGTACCAGAACGAAGGCGGAAACTCCTATTTTCTAATATCCCAGACTCAGATGTGAGCAATAGTGATGATACTGATAGTGACTATGAACTCCAAGCCCTTCGAAATAGTTCCAGTAGCGCGAGTGAAGAGGAATATTCACCAGTGAAGCGTCAGTATATACGACGGTATATGCGCTCTGGTAGTGTGCCATATGCTCTTCCAAGGGTTAGGAGTACATCTCGGAGTACATCCCGTGGGCGTACAACAGGAAGTGATAGTGAAAATGATGATGATAGCGTTGCAATTGGTATAAGAAATGTGCATGCAACTGGTAGTGGTGGTGGTGGTGCGGCGTGCGAGGCACCAGCAGTGGACCATGCTGGCACCCACGCCGCTGACTCAGCTCAGTTACAACAAAGGCAACCCTCACCCACCCACCAACCCCCACAACCACAACCTCCACTTCTACAACCCCCACAACCACCTGTAAATATCCAGTACCCACCAGCAGACCGCACCTGGGATTGGCAGGAAGCTGACAATTTTATTCCCAATCCCCATCAGTTTGATGAAAGTCACAGTGGATTACGCCCATCTTGTCCACTTGGGAACAATGCCACTGAACTGGAATGTTTCCAGTTATTCTTTGACGAACCCCTGATAGACATTATTATCAGAGAAAGCAACAGATACTTCGATTACACCATGGCAAACACGATTCTTTCACCAAAATCACGTCTACACCAGTGGAAGGAGACAACTGTGGCAGAGATGTATCTTTTCTTTGCCACAATAATGCTTATGCCGCATGTTTATAAACACCGTATCAAATCATATTGGTCAACAGACAGATTGATTGCAACACCAGCTTTCAGTGATATTATACCAGTGAATCGATTTGTGCTACTTCTACGCATGTTACATTTTTCGGACAAAACCAGGCCTGACAGATCCGACAGGTTATATAAGATTAGGAATGTGTTTCTGTATCTGAAAGAGAAGTTCAATATGTATTTTTATCCCTTCAGGAAGCTTGTTATTGACGAGTCACTGATTCTGTTCAAAGGTAGACTGTCGTTCAAGCAGTATATACCAAGCAAGAGGAAACGCTTTGGTATAAAGTTGTTTGTGTTTTGTGATTGCTACAGTGGTATTGTATTGGATATTATTGTGTACACTGGAAGTAATACATTGTACATTGAAAGATACCAGGAAGTTACTGGGTATCTCTGGTGATGTGGTTAGAACAATGATGGAACCATATCTTGGTAAGGGGCATACATTATATACTGATAACTGGTACACAAGCCCCTCCCTCAGTGATTTTTGCGAGTGAACATGACAGATGTGTGCGGTACAGTGCGTGCAAATCGTAAGCATATGCCTAGGTTCAGTGCAGGCACTCGTAGAGGTGAGGTGCAGGCGTTTGCTGCCAATGATATCATGGCATTTCGGTGGCATGACAAACGAGATGTCACACTGTTGTCATCAATTCACCCTAATGAAATGGCAGACAGTGGCAGGGTGAATGAGAGACTGATGAACCCATTCTAAAACCTGCAGCTGTGATGGAGTACACTCTCAATATGCGCTTAGTGGACAAATGTGACATGCAGATTGGGTTTGCTGATTGTGTTAGAAAGAGTTATAAGTGGTACATAAAACTTTTTTCACATTCTGGACATTACCATGCTCAATGCTTATAATGTTTATAAGTTGAAGACCACAAACAAACCACCATATGGCGAATTTTGTTTGTCTGTTATCAGGCAAATAATCACCAAGTACCAAGAAACACCACCTGCAATAGAAAACCGCCCACGAAATTACCAACAACTACCCTCTCGTCTGAGGCTTGGTGGTGAACACTTCCTAACAAAACTGCCTGCTACTGCTTGCAAAAAAAGGCTCAGAAGAGTTGTTATGTCTGTGCACATACAAAAAGACGCCCACAGCAACGCAAAGACACTCGTTTTATGTGTGTGGAATGTGAAACACCATTGTGCATGGAACCATGTTTCAGAGACTTCCACAGGCTGCAGAACTTCTAGAAACATCTGCAGTGACTCAATATGTGTATATATATGATTGAACAATAGTTATAAACATAATTGTACATTGTACATTGTTGTAAATATGTTTTGTAAACAAACTAGTGATAACAAACTTTGTGGCATTATTTTATAAGAAATAGCGAGTGAATATTTGAAAAACAGCACTTATATTGGTCTCACAGTCCATAAAAGTTATTTGAAAAAAAAAAAATTAAGTTTCATTAGAAAATAACTTAAAAAAAAAAAAAACGATTACCGGCCAACCGGAAGTCGCCGATGATGCCGTCACCGGATCATTTTGGGTCAACTTGAATCCTCCATATCTCCGTAAGTATTGATCGCAAAAATATTTTGTTTAGCTATTTAGATTCAGAAAAAAAAAAACTATCATTTCATAAGAAAAAATAATTTTGTTTTTTTCCGAATATTTTTCAACCCCAGGAACACTTTCCTCAGAAGGCCTGTCGACCCCCAAAGGGTTAAGAAACATCTTTCCATCATACATTGCCCAAGTTTCAATAAGATATTCCAACAAATAAATGAGATCCAATTCCCTAGATCAAGAGCAAGAGCCCACTCGCATCTGGAAATTTCGCTCACCTATGGAAGCAAAAAATTGACTGCTCGCATCTGGAAAAACTCACATGTGGATGCGCTCATTAGTAGAGGTTCCACTGTATTTACTATTGATATAACCATCTTGCATAACACATTGACAAATGTAATATCCTCAGATTGTAATTTAAGTAAACTTATTTTTTTTTTTTTATTAACACATCGGCCGATTCCCACCAAGGCAGGGTGGCCCGAAAAAGAAAAACTTTCATCATCATTCACTCCATCACTGTCTTGCCAGAAGGGTGCTTTACACTACAGTTATAAAACTGCAACATTAACACCCCTCCTTCAGAGTGCCGGCACTGTACTTCCCATCTCCAGAACTCAAGTCCGGCCTGCCGGTTTCCCTGAATCCCTTCATAAATGTTACTTTGCTCACACTCCAACAGCACGTCAAGTATTAAAATCCATATGCCTCCATTCACTCCTATCAAATACGCTCACACATGCTTGCTGGAAGTCCAAGCCCCTCGCACACAAAACTTCCTTTACCCCCTCCCTCCAACCTTTCCTAGGTCGACCCCTACCCCGCCTTCCCTCCACTACAGATTTATACACTCTCTAAGTCACTCTGTCTCATTCCATTTCATTCTGTTAAAAACACATGCTAATATTTAAATATAACAAAATCATTTTATTTCTCTAGTATTAAGTAGTAAATAAATCATTAGATTAAGTCTGCCCATAATGCCATGGCATAATAGTGGCTCTCCTTGCTCTTCAATTCTAAATTGTAATTACAAAATCTCGATGTAAACTTGCAAAGAAATAAAATTTACTTTTTCTTTACTCTCTCACCTCAGTTACACTGTGCACACTGTCATGACTCAGTCTCTCACCTCATGTATACTGTGCACACTGTCCTGACTCAGTCTCTCATGTTAGGTGCACTGTGCACACTGTCCTGACTCAGTCTCTCATGTTAGGTGCACTGTGCACACTGTCATGACTCAGTCTCTCACCTCAGGTATACTGTGCACACTGACCTGACTCAGTCTCTCATGTCAGGTGCAATGTGCACACACACTGTCCTGACTCGGTCTCTCACGTCAGGTACACTGTGCACAATCACTGTCCAGACTCAGTCTCTCATGTCAGGTGCACTGTGCACACTGTCCTGACTCAGTCTCTCACCTGTGGGTAAAATTTGTCACTAACATTTTGTTAATTGTCTACTATAATTTTTACCATTTAGTGTATTATAGCATAATTAATTGTAATTAATTTTAAGATTGCCCACAATGCTCTTCATATAAGGGGCTTTTGGCATGTACACCCAATTTTTCTTTTTCAACCATATGTACAGTCATCCCTTGGTTTTCGCTTGTCCCAATTTTCGCCGATTTTGGTTTTCGCCGACTTTTTTCAGGGAAAATTTGTCTTAGTTTTCGCCGATTGTTTTAGTTTTCGCCGACCATATGGGACCTCTCCACTAGTGCCGCGCACATACAAAGGTCGTAGGCCCGCCACCCACGCACCTCCCACGCACATTGTCACGTAGTCTAGCATTGTTTATGCTTGAGTGAACATCACCCCAAGAGTTTATACAAAACATTTATTAACAATTCATTGTTTTTGGCCCTTGATTATTGTGTGTGACTAATAAATAAGCTACCATGGGCCCAAAGAAAGCTCCTAGTGCCAGTTCTTTGGTAAAGAAAGTGAGGAACACTGTAGAAATGAAGAAAGAAATAATAGAAAAATATGATAGTGGTGTACGTATTGCCGAGCTCGCCAGGATATACAAGAAAAACCCATCAACCATCAGTTCCATTGTGGCAAAGAGAAAGGAAATCACGGAAGCTAATGTTGCGAAAGGGATGAATACGATAACGAAACAGAGATCACAAACAATGGAAAATATGGAGAAATTGTTATTGGTGTGGATAAACCAAAAACTGCTAGCGGGTGATAGTGTTGTGCAATCCATCATATGTGAAAAAGCAAGGCTGTTGCATGCCGATCTTGTAAAGAAAATGCCTGGAACCAGTGTTGAGGTTTATGAATTTAAGGCCAGCAAAGGCTGGTTCGAAAACTTCAAGAAGCGAACTGGCATACACAGTGTTGTGAGGCATGGTGAGGGTGCCAGTTCAGATAAAGATGGGGCTGAAAAATTTGTGCGTGAGTTTAAAGAATATGTAGAGGCAGAAGAATTTAAACCCCAACAAGTGTTTAATTGTGACGAAACAGGCCTCTTTTGGAAGAAAATGCCAAGGAGGACCTACATCACACAGGAGGAAAAGGCAATGTCAGGACACAAGCCTATGAAAGACAGGCTAACTCTTATGTTATGTGGGAATGCTAGTGGGGATTTAAAAGTGAAGCCTTTACTCGTGTATCACTCTGAAAATCCCAGAGTGTTCAACAAATACAGTGTTGACAAATGTAAATTGTGTGTGTTTTGGAAGTCTAATGCTAAGGCATGGGTCACTAGGGAAATTTTCCTGGAATGGTTTAATCAAGTGTTTGGCCCCAGTGTGAAGAAATATCTATTGGAGAATAAATTGCCACTTAAGTGCCTCCTGGTAATGGACAATGCTCCTGGTCATCCTCAAGACTTGGAAGACCAAATGCCTATGGAATTCAGATTTGTAAAAGTGAAGTTCTTGCCTCCTAACACCACTCCTCTCCTCCAGCCCATGGACCAGCAGGTCATTGCAAACTTTAAAAAACTGTACACCAAAGCAATGTTTCAAAGGTGCTTTGATGTAACCTCAGACACTAGATTGACCCTAAAAGAGTTCTGGAAGGCTCACTTCGATATCTTCCATTGCATAGGCCTTATAGATAAAACTTGGCAGGGAGTGACCTCCAGGACGATGAACTCTGCTTGGAGAAAGTTGTGGCCAGATTGTGTACAAGAGAGGGATTTTGAAGGGTTTGAAGCTAACCCTGATGAGCCTATGGAAGTTGTGGAAAGTATTGTGGAATTGGGGACTTCTATGGGGTTGGATGTGAATGGAGAGGATGTGGAAGAGTTGGTGGAGGACCACAATGAAGATCTAACCACTGAAGAGCTGCAACAACAACAAAACAGATCTGAGGAAATTGCTTCAGTGGAGGAAGAAAGATGTAAGGTGCCTTCTTCAGAGATTAAGGAGATTTGTGCAATGTGGAGTAGGGTGCAATCATTTGTGGAGGAACATCACCCTGACAAAGATGTTGCAATCCGTGCTGGCTACTTTTACAATGACAATTCCATGTCCCATTTTAGGGACATTTTAAAGAGCCGCCAGATACAGAGCTCTCTGGAGAGATATTTAGTGCCACAGGTGTGCAGTGAATCACAAGCTGGTCCTAGTGGGATTAAAAGACAAAGAAGGGAAGTGACCCCAGATGAGGACTTGGTACCTAGAGTCCTTATGGAGGGGGATTCCCCTTCCAAAAATTAGGGTTTCTACCCTCTCCCCTCCTATCTCTCTTCCATCCAACAACATCAGTCTTCAGTAAGGGCAAGTGCCAAATTCATTTCATTTGTGCATGTAAATCTATCTTTAAGGCCCCCCCAAAAAATTTTTTCCAAACTTCTGGGCTTCTGAAACGGATTAATTGAATTTCCATTATTTCTTATGGGGAAAATAGTTTTGGTTTTCGCCGATTTTGGTTTTAGCCGATCCATCTGGAACGGATTAAAACCGAAAACAGAGGGATGACTGTACATAAAATATATATGTACAATAAAATATATAAGGGTGATACTCATAATCCTTTCAGAGTCATGACCCTGAATTCTTAACTCCCACCCAGGGTTGCAAAATATTTGAAAAAAAAATAATTCTTATGAAATGATAATTTTTTTTTTTAAATATTATGGGATTTTTTTTTTTGCGATTAATACTTACCAAGATATGGAGGCATGAAGTCGACAGAACATGAACATTTTCTGTCAACTTCACGCCTCCATATCTCGGTAAGTATTATTCGCAAAATAAAAAAAAATTATCCTATAATAGTACATATTTACAAAAAAAAATTATAATTTCATAAGAAAACATCATTATTTTTTTTATAATATTTTGTGACCTTGGGTGGGAGTTAAGAATTGGGGATCTCAACCCTGAAAGGATTAAGAAAGAACATCACCCTTATGGGTACATCGCTGACTTCCGATCACCTGGTAATAATTTTATTTTTGTTTTTGTATTTTTTTCTTCTCTTTCTTAATTTTTTTTTCAAATAACTTTTATGGCCTGTGAGATCAATATAAGTGCTGCTTTTTACATATTCACTTGTTGTATACTACACAACTGCACGAACATTGTTGTCAATATATTGTTTACAAAACATGTTTACACAAACCAACCATATAAAATGTTATTTATTACTATTTTTCTATCATATATATACACATATAGAGTCACTGGACATATTCCTAGAAGCTCTGCAGCTTGTGGAAGTCTTTGAAACATGGTGTCATGCACAGTGGTGTTTCACACTCCTCACACATAAAACGAGTGTCTCTGCGTTGTTGTTGGTGTCTTTTTGTATATGCACAGACATAACACCTCTTCTGAGCCTTTTTCTTGCAAGCAGTAGCAGGCAGTTTCATTAGGAAGTGATCACCAGGCCTCAGACGAGATGGTAGTTGTTGATAACTTCGTGGGTGGTTTTCTATTGAAGTTGTTACTTGGTATTTGATTATTATTTGTCTGATCACAGACAAACAAAATTCGCCATATGGTGGTTAGTTTCTGGTCCTCATCTTATACATATTATAAGCATTGAGCATGGAAATGTCCAGAAGGAAAAAGAATTTTATGTACCACTTATAACTCTTGCGAACAATATCAGCAAACCCAATCTGCATGTCACATTTGTCCACTGAATGCATATTGAGGGTGTATTCTATCACAGCTGCAGGTTTTAGAATGGGTTCATTGGTCTCTCTATTCTGCCTGCCAGTGTCTGCCATTTCATTTCAGTGAAATGATGACAACAGTCATGCCACCGAAATGCCATGATGTCATTGGCAGCAAACGCCTGCACCTGACCTCTACAAGTGCCTGCATTGAACCTAGGCATATGCTTACCGCACACATCTGTCATGTTCACTCGCAAAAAATCACTGAGGGAGGGGCTTGTGTACCAGTTATCAGTAGATAATATATGCCCCTTACCAAGATATGGTTCCATCATTGTTCTAACCACATCACCAGAGATACCCAATAACTTCCTGGTATCTTGCAATGTATTACTTCCAGTGTACACAATAATATCCAATACAAGACCACTGTAGCAATCTACCTATGAACAGAATCAAAGACTCATCAATAACAAGCGTCCTGAAGGGATAAAAATACATATTGAATTTCTGTTTCAGATACAGAAACACATTCCTAATCTTATATAGCCTGTCTTTTCTGTCAGGCCTGGTTTTGTCTGATAAGTGTAGCATACGTAATACAGTGGTCCCTCGGTTTTCGTGCATCTCCAAACTCGAACATTTATGTAAGTGTATTTTCGTAAGTGCTGTTGCAAGTGTATTTTTGGGGGTCTGAAATAGACTAACCTACGTGACATTATTTCTTAAGGAAGTAAATTCGTTCGGTAATGGCACTTGAGCAGCATTCTGGAACGAATTTTCGGCGAAAACCGAGGGACCACTGTAGTAGCACAAATCGATTCACTGATATTATATCACTGAAACTTGGGGTTGCAATCAGGCGGTCTGTCGACCGGTATGATTTGACACTGTGCTTATACACATGTGACATAAGCATTATTGTGGCAAAGAAGATACATCTCAGCCACAGTTGTCTCTTCCCACTGGTGTAGATGTGATTTTGGTGAAAGTATTGTGTTTGCCATGGTGTAATCGAAGTAATTGTTGATTTCTCTGACAATAATTTCCATCAGGGATTTGTCAATGAATAACTCGAAACATTCCAGCTCAGTGGCATTGTTCCCAAGTGTACAAGATGGCAGTATATTTCACTTTGACTTTCATCAAAGTAATAGGGACTGGGAACAAAATTGGCACCTTGCTGCTAATCCCAGGTGCGGTCTGCTGGTCTACAGGTGGTTGTGGTTGTGGAGATTGTGGTTAGTAAGTTTATTCAGGTATACACAAATACATTTACATAGATTATCATACAAAGCCGCATATGTGTAGAGAACCTAGGATAACCCAAAAAAGTCAGAGTGACTTATTTCCATTGGGGGTTGTGGAGGTTGGTGTGGTGGGTGGGTGGGTGGTTGAAGGTGGCCTTTTTTGTAGCTCAGCTGACTCAGCGGCATGGGTAGCAGCATGGCCCACTGCTGGCGCCTCACGGTTGGCACCACTATAACCACTACCACCTGATGCCGCATGCACATTTTTCATCCCAAATGCAACAATATCATCTTCATTTTCACTATCTGTGCCTGTTGTAAGGTCACGGGATGTACTCAGAGATGTACTCCTTACCCTTGGAATAGCATGTGGCACACTACCAGAACGCATATAGCATCGTATATACTGTACTGACGCTTCACTGGAGAATATTCCACTTCACCTCGCTACTGGAACTGTTTTCAAGAGCTTGGAGATCATATTCACTATCACTATCATCACCACTGCTCACATCTGAGTCCTGGGTCATCTGGGTTTTCCTCACTATTACTGTTATTATGGTCATTAGTTTTGGTCACAAACTCCTCAAAACCTTGGAAGTCACTTTCACTGACACTTATATCTGTGTTTGAACTGTCACTTGGGAACAAAAGTGTCCCAGTTCGCCAAGGAGTAAGGAGTTTCTTACCGTGAGGCATTGTATAATAATAATAATAATAATAATAATTTTTATTTGGACATGATACAAAGAATTACATTTGGTTATTGAGATTACATGAGGTGTACATGCCAAAAGCCCCTAGTATGCAGGGCATTTTGGGCAGACTTAAAATTAACTTAAAACTAGATTGTAAGAATTATTGTAGATAGTATACAATGAGTAAAGGTGAGTATTTAAGCTATGAAATTTGAACATAGTTTTGTACTTTTGTCTTCATTATAAAATTAATTAAATCAGATTAAACAAATTAAAGCAATTGTAATAATAAAATAATAAAAAGTTATGGTTGATAATTTATAAAATAAGTAAAGTTGCTTATCTAAGTTTTAAAGTTTGAATATAAGTTGAACATATCAATTAATTGTAGCAATTTATTGCAGCAATGGAACTAATTGAGTGAGATAACAATTTAAAACAATTAGTTGCATTGCAGTTAGTTTACGTGGTCATTATAATATAAGTGTTGGGAATAATTAGCTAAGTAAGTATTATTCATAACAGGTTTTACATTCATTCATTCAATCGTTCATTCATACATTACATTGACTTTAAAGTCAGGTTTTACGTTAAGTGATTATTCTACTTTGCTGGGAATGGTTGATATGGAGCAATTATCTTTGGGTGAGAAGGTGGTTTTTTAGCATCGTTTTGAATTGGGGTACAGGTAGGGTTTCTTTGGCAATGACAGGTAATGAATTCCAAATTTTCGTGCCTTTTATGTGCATTGAGTTTTTACATAGTGTTAGGTGGACACGGGGAACATCGAGGAGTGATCTGTGTCTAGTGTTATAACAAGGCCTACTAAAATGGCATTCCCACAATGCACCACTGGGTCCATGATTTTTTTCCTACTTCGCACATTGACCATGGAGATCCATTCTCTCACATGTAGGCCTACCAGCTTTTTCCCACTTGATTTGAGGGTGCTAGAATTTACGAGTACTAGCACAGCACCAACCCTGAAAGGGTTAAAAAACTGGATGTATTTGAAATATTGAAGGATGGTGCTTGTATCATGGGGATGGCACAAGTGTTTGGTATTTACAAATACAGTGGTACCTCGAGTTACGATGGTCCCCAAAATCGCTCTTTTATGTAAGTTTATTTTTTTAAATGCTTTTGTAAGTATATTTTTGGGGGTGTAAAAGGACTAGTCTATTTTACATTATTCCTTATGGGGATAAATTCGTTTGGTAATGGCACTTGAACAGCATTCTCGAACGAAAAAATATCGTAACTCGAGGTACCACTGTATGTGGTTGCAGGGGTTGAGTCATAGCTCCTGGCCCCACCAGGAGCTATGACTCAATCAATGATTTGCTCAATTCTAGACAATGTGGGGAAGATAACGACTTGCACAATAAATAATCCTCAATGTGACCGGGTGAAATGAATAAGAAATATATCATTACACCTAAACAAAGAAGAAAGTTTGCTAAACATGTGAAAAAAAAAATGTACAGTATATTCATTTTGATGGCCTTATTATTAGGAAAAAATCCATGTCAAAGTATAAAACAGGTGTGAGAAGGAAGGAAAGTTTGATAATCAGTCCACATTTAATTCTGGATGCCTTAACTGCTATAGAATTTCAGTGTGTGCAACAATATAAAATTATGTGGGATGATCATCGTGCTGCCTCAAAGCAGTTCCCGGCTGAGAT